>CM043364.1:43689298-43901798 GCA_023718395.1 Leucaspius delineatus | reverse complement strand
AAGTGTTTTAAGATATCAGTCTTTTCTCTTGTGAATGTGTCAAATCAAGTCATGAAAGGTCATGTGTGCTTGATACGCAACACAGCAGAATATTCTCAAACTTTTTGCACCACTTTATTGTTTTAGGTAAATTTGTATCCTCCTCATGTATCTACAAAGCAGTGGGTGAAAGAGTTGCGATCCGACTGGATATTGGAGAATTACAAGAGGAAAACGACCTGGTTTGGACATATAATATAAGCAGGGTATATTCAAAAAGGCGCTCAATTGTTAAGAAGATACGCGATTTCAATGTTGACCACTATGGATCCTTGATACTGGAGAACATACAGAAAAACCAATCTGGGAAGTACGAAGGCGAAGTCCACAATAAAGACGGAAAGCTCATAAAGAAAACCACACTCCAGCTCTGTGTACAAGGTACCAACTAGCTTGTGTTCTGCTGCGATTTAAGGCATTGAATGCAAATGTTATTTCTCTCCTCTCTTTTTGCCCGTTCAAAGCAAGACCAAGTGTGTGTCAGCACTGAGCCTTGCTGTTGTTGTGTGTGTGTTTCAGAGCCAGTGCCTGAACCTACAGTCATGTTCGAGTGTGTAGAAAACGGAGTCAATCTGAGTTGTAGTCCACTGAACAGCAGTGAGGTTTCTGTGTCCTGGACGAAGAACGGAGAGAAGTCCGACACGACGCGTGCCGCTTTACACGTCAGCTCGTCTGAGCTCACACCTGGAGATACGTTCTCATGCACACTCAGAAACATGATCAGCAATAAAACAGCAACAGATGTTCTGCCAAAGTGCTCTGACACAGGTTATATAGCAGAATAAATCACTTCACATGTTTATTCTTATGTAGGACAGCATTGGGTTAATTATATATATTATAACCCTTTTAAAGGACCACATGCAACAAATGCCAATGAAGACAGCAAAAAAGAAGAGAACAGCAACAACAAAAATATAAATTATGGTAATTGTTTTTTGTCACAAAGATCATGTTTTCTGCCATTGAGGGATTTCTGTTATGAGGCTTCTTTTATCAACCTTGATTGTTTCTTAAGTTAAATTATGAAAACGTATTACATGAAATTATATCATTATTGTTAAAATGTTCTTTTGCACAAAAAAAAGATCATATATGACATTTACATAACATATATTACAGTACTTTGGAATACTTGATTCTAATTGGTCAATCACAAAATTCTGTGAATAAATAATTTTTGTATAATGATGCTAAACTGTATAATTGAATATTGTAAAAGACAATTGATTTCATGTCGCTATGCTCGTTTTATGTGTCTCAAATCACTATAGTCTCATTCTCATGTATTAAATTCATATCAAATTATAAATGGTGCTAATTTATATATTTGTGTTTGATCCTTCATTAGATGTGTCTGAGAAGAAGTTGCTATTTGGCTTGGATTTCTGGTGGATGCTGGTGATCCTGACGGGAGGAGCAAGTTTCCTCCTGGTTCTGTTCATCATCTGCCTCGTGTGTGTCTGTCGCTGCTGCAGACGAAACAAGAGGAAGGCCAAGGGTAAGAGTTTGTGTTTTGATCTGTTTTCTGTTCAGTTCATGTGTGAGTTTCTTCGTTCATCCTCTTGTCTGTTAATAAGGTCAGTTCTCCATTCTCTCCCCGTCTGTCACTACATGGTTACTAACTATTGATTTGAGTGCAGGTGTGTCTTGTCTATTATCTTGTTTGCCCATTCATTTAAGGGTACGTTTACATGACAATGATATGCTTGAAACGGAGAAGTTTTTCCTTTGAGTTTTCCACAAAGAGACGACACCTTTGTCAAAGCGATCCCCATTCACACGGCTCCGCGAAAATTACTAAAAGCGATGTATTCTGCTGCCAGGCCATTAGATGGCGATAACAATAGTCTAAACAATATAGACTGAACACGTAATATGCATGTACATGACGTCATCATCTTTTTTGTTGTTGTTGTTTACACGGACACCATTTTCAAAAACTTGCACTTTGAAACCCGTTTTCAAAAGTTTATGTCTTCAGGCGCCCAAAACACCATTGTCGTGTAAACGAACGGCCAAAACCATAAAAAGTTTTACTTTTTTAGTTGAAAACAGTGTCTTTTAAACAGCCCCTAAGCCCTCTGTTTCAGTCAGTCTCTTGTCTAGCATTATTTCAGTTGTGGTTATACATTTTCTTGTTCAAGTATTGGATTAAAGTGTCATATACACTCAAAAAAATGCTGGGTTGTTTCTGTAAACAAATTGTTGGGTTGATTGTGCTGGGTCAAAAAGTTGGGTTGTTTGGGGTACTGTAAACACATTATTGGGTTGCTCATGCTGGGTCAAATGAGTTGTAAGGGGGTCATTCACAAATAAACCGCTGGTTGGGTTATTTTGACCCAGCAACTGGTTACTTTTTTCATTCTTTGCGGAACTTTCTGGATTCTTCACTTCTGACCTGACTCGAGGAGCACGCCACTCGGAGCAGGCAGTGTTTTATGGTAAGTTAATATGATGTTTACCTATATTTTTAATAAGTTGTGGTGGTAGCAGCAAGCTAATTTCACTGTTCAACATACAGTCTTTGATATGGAAGTGTGAGGGGTAACGTATATTTATTCTGTGAAACATTAATTAGCCACAGCTAGCCGGTTAGAATTTTTGACAATATGCCGCATCGTTAAATCCTTAGTTGAAATTAAACCAGCTATATCAGCAGCCTTTTTGAAATATGCAGTTTAAATTCTAAATTCATCATGTAATTATCGTAGGCCTATTCATTGTGGACGTTGTATTTAAAAGTGAGAAAAGCGTTTTGTATGAAATCCACACACGCAGTTTCCCTCACAGGGCTCGCACGTAAAATCAGCGGGAAATGAGTCTCTAATGTAGGCTAGCTAGTGAGTTGTGAGTGAAAAGTCTGCTGGCGTAGTTTTAGAAATACTCGTCAGAAGAAATGACTGAGGTAAGTTCCAGCACAGTCTGCGTGTGTCTTCTGTAATGTCTCGAACCATAGTTTCTGACAAAAAAAAAAAAGGCTTTCAAGAGCTTGATATAGCCTAGTTTTTTTTTTTAGTAAATGTATGACTTGCAATCTTTATAAACATCGACTGAGGAAAGGAGAAATAAATGGACAGGCGCCAGTTTTGAGAAGAAAAGTATACCCGTTTAGTTGAACGAATGATCGTCAATATTTAAAACTTAAAAAATGTAAACTTACATGATAGCCTACCCTACCATGATGCATGTCATCTTTCATTTTATTGTGTGTAAGTTAACATCTAAACGAGGCGATCATCAGCGCTGCCAGTCAGGAGATTAACGAGCAGCTTTGTGGGTTTGTGAGTTTTAATGTTAAAGACACTTTCAACATTACAGTAATATTTTACTTTTAATAAAATAATGTTTTATTTTAATGCCTTAATGTTGATAATATTTGTCCAAATTACTATTTTATTACTATTACTATAATTCAGTTTGCAAATGCTGAATACACATTTTGTTTGTTTTTCACATTTGGTCATTTGGTAATGTTTGCAATAATTTTAATTGCATATTCAATAATAAATTGATACTTCCACAAAAAAAGCTTAACTTGACATAGGTCAACATTTAACATAGGTCAGCTGAAACCAGGGATGCTTTCACACCTGATGTACTCATTATTTAATAAGAAGAATGGCATCTATGCTAATGTTTGTCTTTCTGTTCATTCTAAAGTTTACTGAAGTCAGCCGGATCCGGGCCGTATCCAGATCAGAAGGTGGACCTGCGCCTGGACCCATCCATGACGCATCCCTGAAGGACCAGCCTCATCAGCCCTGTGAAGGCCTCATCGACATGACTGATCCTCAACAAACTCGTCTCCATACCAGTGTGATGACTCCGACTTCCAACCAGATGAAACTGGATAAATATTCTGAATGTTCTTATTCAATCTGACTTCTGACCTGTAATGCTGCCTGGATCATAATCATACACTGTTCGCTCGTTGGCCAGAGGAGAACTGAGCGACTGAGACTGGTTTCTCCCAAGGTTTTTTTCTCCATTCTGTCACTGATGGGGTTTTGGTTCCTTGCCACTGTTGCCTTGGCTTTTGGCTTGCTAGTTGGGGACATTTAATATTCAACGATATTATTGATCTGCCTTACTTAAGGTGGATGATGATGCAATATTCTTCTAGAAACAAACTTTGTTGTATTATATTCATGTTACAGTATCACTATGAAGCTGCTTTGATACAATCTGTATTGTAAAAAGCGCTATATAAATAAAGATGACTTGACTTGTGTAATCAACAGGTGAGGATCAACATGGATGAATATTTACAAAATGAGATGACTGGTGAATTGCTGCACATTCTGTGCCTCAGGGATGAAATGAGGGGGACATGTCAGACCTTTGACATTGATTAACATTTGTATTCGATAAAGAAAAGTATTAAAGAAATGTATAAAATAAAAAAAATGAGATTTAAATCATACAGTGGCCTCTCTGGTTTATTGTATTACAGAGATAATAATTATTTTAGTTCATAATATAAAAAATATTTGTTTCTAATTTTATTAAGGCAATGAGACAAGAAATAACCCAGCACATGAGTAAGACTTAACCCAGCAAGAGGGTTAATTTCACCCACTGGTTGGGTCAAATGAATGACCCAGAAATATGGGTTAAATGGTTAAACCCAGCACTTGGGTCAAACCAACCCAGCGCGTGTTCTGTCCAATAGTGACCCAGCCGTGTGGTTAAGGTTGGGTTATTTTTTAACCCAGCAGTTTTTAGAGTGTAGCATCTCCTTCGTCGTGCGCTTGATTACAGCCACCATATCCGTGACACATCTGTCACATACTGTGTTTGTCTTCACACTTAGAACAGACAAACAGCTGAAAACAGCCATTTGTAGCTCTGGTTGAGGTAATAATGGGGTGTGTTTCACAACCACGCAAACAAGTATAGATGAAGCAGGGAAAACTAATATAAAATATCTGAATATTCTCAAATTCTTAAATATTTTGAAAATTCTCAAACCGACCAGTCGTTTCACGTTCTGCTGTCTCTGTCTGTTCCACAGAGGAGGCTGAGTTTCGACTCATCTCTCTAATGCCGGGTACACAGTACGACTACACCGATCAGCCTGATGTTCAGTACATGCAGAAAACTGACGCTCAGAGACCGTCCAAAAGCCTGCGTCCTCTTCCACCCCTGCCCAGCTCTCGAGGTCCTCCTGCTCCCCAGTGAGAACAACCTGGCCTTCCCGAGACTCTGACACCAACAACACCAAAGCTCAATGGAAAATACACCAGTCGAAACACACATCTACTCATTCTTCATTATTACAACTTTAAACAATTCAGAATAACTGTAAAGTCATCGAAACAATGAAGTAGCACAAATGGAAGCCTAAAAAAAGCTTCTTTGTCAAGACGTGATGTTTCTGTGTGTGTGTGTGTGTGTGTGTGATTTTAGTTTAGTCTCTAAGTTTGTTTGGGTATGTTTAAGTTTATATAACTTTGTTTTATATGTCAACCTTTATTCTGAACAAACAGCATTTCTAGTTTCATAAATACTCTGTAAGTATACTGTATGTATCTCACTGAATCTAGGTCATTTCCGTCGATTATATGAGGATCTGTGTGATGTTTTGTGATTGGGCTCAGCGAGACCACCTTTGTGCACAACAGACTTTTTGCACTTTTCCTGTTTTAACTGATGTCACTGAATTGTGGTTGAATTCAGAAACAGCGTAACACAGATCTCTCACACGCATTCAGTTCAGTAGACTCAAAAAACCTTTCAAATTTACTGCACACTTACTGTTAAATGGCTTCAAGCAACAAATTACAAGTTAGCAAAGTTACGAAAAATGTAGATTTTTTATTCATGAAACAGAAATGGATCCACTTTATGAAAATTGTGCCCTTAAGTCTTTTATCTCACCATTTAAATAAGAAGTTAAAGTTTAATGTTGAACCTAGGCATAAGTTACATTGAGGTTTCTCACATGTGGTAAGTGTAAATGTGATTCTGACACTTGGTTTGAATGTGTGAAGATGTGGGTACATGTGCTTTCCTCTGTCTGCCTTCTTGATCTCCTGTTAAAATGTATTTGAATTTTCCATTGTGCCTCCACATGATTTCTGATACATCAAATGAATAAACACATTATTGCGTAAGTCTTGCATCCAACTGAAAAATGAGTGGGATGTGGTTTTTCAAGCAGTCAGAAGGTTAACCAGGTTATGTGAGAGGTAAATGAGACATGCTGGTATCACATTTCCACATCTTTTCTAAATGAATAAAATCAACCTCATGAATATGCACATTTCTAAGTGTTTTTGCATGTTTCTTTATTCTTTAAAACTTTATTGTTTTCTAATCTATGTAGCTAATAGTATAGCTAATAAGAATAACTTGCTTAATAATAACGACTTGCATGTGTTTGAAACGCTTTGAACAGTAAAAATATTGCTTGATGAAATGTCTGAAGTGAAACTCTCTCACACTATTACCCAGTGTTCAGAAACACAAACATCAATTATGTGTTTTCAATTCTGGATACAAACTAATAAAGAGTTAACTAATTAACTAGGCAAATGAAGTGATAAACAGTTCTGCACTCTGCTCTAGAGATCACAGTATGCCGGTTAAGATGTCCTTGTTGCAGTTTGTGGAAGGTTTCTGTGTTCCTGTTTGACAAAGAGAGAATGGAAAGAATGGCCTGTATAATCTACAGAAAGTAGAACAATGAGCACCCTGGAAATCTAAATCATATAGATGACAGTTTGTGAGCAATCTAGAGGAGGAGTTGGCAAGTAAGTTTGGCATCGGGTCAAAAAAAAAAAATTCGCCACTAGATGGCGGGCTAGAACATAGTCAAATATAACTATGGATAACTATGAAAATGCAACGAGAATTGCCTGTGACAGACTGTTACAGTGTGATTTGTAACTGGTAGTGAGCTGTTATTCTGTGTTAAATCCTGTAGTAGGACAGTCATTAACAAAAAGCCACATTTGTGTGGCGGTGTCCGGGTTTTACACTGGATAAATTAATAAAGCAGTCGTGACACATAAACTGGCAAGTATCTTCATTCACCAACTTGCAACACAGACCGCCTTGCTAAAACACACATATGTGGGAGATGCGGAATGGATAAAAATAACTTATAAAATAAAAGAGGACATGATTTAGCCCATTAATGGCATGTTTGAGTCATGCTCTTAACGAACTATGTTTTATTTCCTCTTTCCAAATTGTGAATAATAAATGTGTATCATTTTAATTTGCTTGTTAGACAATGGAGCCTAACTTATTGTAATAATTATTTGACGTAGACTAATTTTACACTCAGAATTATTCCTTGACATTCTCACATTGTAACGGGGCGAACAAGATGTGAGACGTGCGGATCGATATGCAATTCTTTATTCCAAAACATGGTCATCATACAGGCAGGGTCAATAAACAGCAAACAGGTATGGCAGAGGCATGACACAGAGTAATCCTTAGGGCAAGCACAGGTAGACGATCGGCAAACAATATCCAACAGGGGCAAGGCAAAGAGAAATAATCCAGGTAAACAGCAATAATCCAAACGAGGTGCAAACAGAGTCCAAAGTGGTAGGCTAAGGGTGAATCCAGGAAACACGGGCAAGAATCAGAAGGCAGGAAAACACAAAAGACAAGGCAAGGCTAAGAAGATTATTTGGATTGATTTGGATTTTTGGACCTGGACTGGACTGCTTTTTGATTTTGATTGCCCTTTTTGATTTGTTTGCTTTTTGTGACCTCTTCCTTTTTCCTGGTAATGGAGCCAGCAAGAAAGAGGAAATCCTCCCCTGTCTGGGCTCAACAGAAGCATCAGTGTCCTCATTTATACCAGCTGGCACTGGCATTTTTATGTTCCCCTGCATCCTCTGTGGCTGTAGAGGTTTTGTCCAAGAAGAGGAATTGTCTAAACCCCAACACACTTGAAAAAATTCCCCAGTCCAATAAGCACAACACTGCACTAAAACTAGTAACAGTTCACTGCACAAAACCACCCAGAAACAATTCTTAACTTTTCCCACCCCAGACTATTCTGTTGCAGTTTACTTTATTACACCCCCTCCACCATAAGCACTGCACTCAACACAGTGTCACTTTTGCTGTTCATACTGTCACTATCCAAACAATTTATGAATAATTAATGAATTGTGTGTGTGACAGTTGTCTCTGCACAAGTAAATTCAGACAGAGAAAGATACATATTTTATTTTATACCCAGGCAATGGACAAATGTCTGCTTAGGTCATTGGTTCAAAATTAATTAATTTGTCTGCTAGTTCTTTGCACAGTAGCTAGGTGTCACTAGTGAGCAATGCTGAATGAAGCTTCGAGTGATGAACCTTTGGCTGAAGCAATGGGCTGCGAGGTTGCAGTGGTTCAGGACATGGGCGTAGGTTTAGGGGGGGGACGCTAGGTATCAATATTTTGAGATGACAAATTTGTCCCCACCAATATTTAGCAAGCTCCTTTGAACTGCTATTTGGATCTTTGCGCTGCTATTTGGATCGATTCTAACGGCCAAAACAATGACAGTACAAGAAACGCCGTAATTTGATTGGCGGCGGTGTATCTGACAGGCTACACGCGCGGGCCGGGACTACTTTTGTGCTTGCACTGGCAGCGAGCGGGTGGTGTGTGTGTGTGTGTCTGTTTGTGTGTGTGTGTGTGTGTGTGTGTGTGTGCGCGCGCGCGCGTCGACGACGCCGACGGTAAGTTACCAGGGCTGTCTCTCTGCCACATACAAAGGCCAGAGTAAAACATTTTAATATTCCGTTTTTTGCCACTTTTTGTACTTTGTAGATAGATCAGCTATGCCACCCAAGAAGAAGAAAGGGGACATACGAAGCTTTTTCATAAAGCAGAGTGTAAGTAGGCAAAATAACTTGCCACACAAATAAACTACTAGCAGTAGTAGTGACTGAACAGGCTTTCAAATGCAGATTCTACTGTGGAAAATAGTATTGGTGATAGTATGTGTTACCCAGGATGTTGTTACAGTTAAACCTAGCAGCAGCAATCTTTCAACTAAGGTTAAGAGTATTGATTAGGCTGTGCAGCACAGCACTGATAGACTCATAGAAGTCGCGCTATCATGATAGAATGCTAACGTGATATATATATATCGTTAGCAAGTCACTGAATGTTAATTAGCTGACCTTAACTTAGAATCTTGCAGTCAACATAAACAGTGGATCTGAGACATTTTTCGTTTCTACATTCTATTTATGTAATGTATTTGTGAGTGAGTGTAGCCTAAGAATTTAATATTTAAGAATAGAATATATCAATAGAATTTGATATATAATAGTAGATACAATTTTAGTATTAATGGAATACTGTAATCATGGATAATAATAATAATAATAATAGATAATAATAATGGATTTGTTGTGTTGAATGCATACTATGATACGTGTGTATTTTATTCATTTGTTCATTATTTAATTACATATAGAAAACTCAGACATCTTGTGAAGATGTCACAGAGCATGTTGAGGAAGAAGTAGCTGGACCTATACAGTTATACTAGCTCTTTAGGGACAGTATACAGGATGGTGTATTGGGCTCAGTATACAATATAATGAGATGAAGTAGATTCACTTCAAAATTGTGATATTCTGTATTGCCAACAGTCTGAAATCGCCATTAAAGCACTGGTATCTTACAACAAAAGAATTCCAGGGGGAAGGGGAGGGGGGATGTCCCCACCAAAGCTGAGGCCAAACCTACGCCCTTGGTTCAGGATGCCTCATTTTGCCATCACTACCCAGGGAGAGAAAATCCAAGGCTTATAAAGAGTGTGAGATAGTTCTCAGGTGTGAGCGTGATTAGTGGAATCAGCTGTGTGTGTCGTCAATGCAATGAATGATGGGGATTGTAGTGAAGTGCAAGAGTTCATGCTGTGGGTGGGTGACCTCTGGTGGTGACCAACCGGAAGTGCATGGACCAGATTTGTGACACACATACTAAACTGAATTTATTAATTAATTTATTTTTTTGCGTGCTGGAGGTACACTATTACGTCGAGTGCAGAGTGATGTTAACATTTAAGCTGGCTGGTGAGAGAAAATGGCACTATCAAAGAGTCTAAAGAGGAAAGTTGACAGCGAAAAGGGCAGACAAAGAAGAATGGAAAGACAACTATGCGTTCATCCTACCTAGTTTTGTGAATGCAAAGTCTTTCTGCAACGAAACGATCCACAGACTCTTTTGAATGTCTTTCAGAACTTTTCTAAATCCTGATGTCCCAGCCAGGTTTGTCCAAATCTCATCATCGCCATTGGTTCTGCCCAGCTCCAAATCTCCTTCGTCACCATTGGTTCGAACACTTCAGAATCTCGCCGGAAGTAGTAGGTCATCTGCGTACTATATGCCTACTCTTTTATGAATACTGTGAATTTGGGCATACTTCTATTGTCTTTTTGTCTCGATTTTGTGTGCAGCTCTTGATTAGCTGGTTCAGATGTGTTTAATTAGGGTTGGAGCTAAATTTTGCTGGAGAGTGGCCCTCCAGGAGCAGATTTGTAATTTCCTGTATCCTAAACCCATGGGCGAGGACCCACTGGAATCCGTGGTGCGTCTCCTTGCCCGGGCCCCTGGTTCCCCGAGGCGGATAGGAGAGCCGGGTGGGTCCCTCTTCCACCCTGGGGCGGCTGGGACAGTAATGCCTGGGCTTAAGTGTGGGACCCCTGGGTTTGCCTGGTGCTCGGGTGAGGGCGGAGGCCGGGGCTGTGCAGGAGCTCTGGTTCTCCGAGTCGGGAATCATGATTCCGTTGCTACAAAGATCTAGGATCATGAAATTATTGAATGGCAGTAAACCTTTGGATAAAGTGATCCAGCAACTACCTACTTTTAAGAGGATGCTAAGTGCAGCTAATAAAACTACCAAGATTAGTGATGAGGTAATTATGACATCAACAGAAGCAAAACAAGCTTGGGTGAAGCTTCTGACTCAATCAATAGATGGGAGAGATTTAACATTTCCTAACATCGATGCAGATAGCAACCTATGGATGAAGCAACCAGATCGAGTCTTCCCTAGATTTCATCTACTAGCAATCCAATTGCGCGGTGGTACCCTTTCTACAAAATCGAGAGGATCCCGTGGGAGGAACTTATCTGAGCAGGATTTGCAGTGTAGAGGAACATGCCATGCTACAGAGACATTAAACCACATACTTCAGATCTGTGAAATAACCCTCAAAGGGAGATGTGCTCGGCACAATCGTGTGATGAAGGAGATCGAGGGAATCCTCAGAAAAAATTCCATGAAGACATGGATGGAGCCAATCATTTCCACCCAGAAGTCATTCATAAAGCCAGATCTTGTCGTGGAGAAAGGAAGAACT
The DNA here is from genome assembly GCA_023718395.1 of Leucaspius delineatus. Classification (NCBI taxonomy): domain Eukaryota; kingdom Metazoa; phylum Chordata; class Actinopteri; order Cypriniformes; family Leuciscidae; genus Leucaspius; species Leucaspius delineatus. The sequence continues at coordinate 43,890,417 of CM043364.1, read as the reverse complement.
ACACACATCATGGATGTTTCAATCGTCGCAGCTCACAGGATGGAGGAATCCTGGGCTCTGAAGACTAGGAAGTACAGCTCCTCATAAAAAAAGTTTGGACTAACTAAGAGGGACATATCCGATTTATGCCTTCTGACTACTGCAGGCTAATTGAATTGCAAAAAATTATTTTCTAGATCAACAAAGTATTGGAACATTTCAGGGAATGCCATTTTTAAAGTCATGGAATTCAGAAGGCTATTGCTCTGAAAACATATATAACTAGCTACACATTATTCAAGTACTGTCAATTTGCACTTTCATTCCATATATTCAGAGTTTCATTCCAAATATTCACAGTTTCATTATATATATATAAATAATCTCTCATTGCACTCTCTTTCTATATATTCAAGTTTCATTCCATATATTCTAGTTTCATTCCATATATTCAGAGTTCCATTCAATATATTCAAGTTTCATTCTATTCTGAGTTCCATTCCATATATTCAAAATCTAATTCCATTTATTCAGTTTTCATTCTTCAAACTCTCATTCCATGTTTTCAAGTTTCATTTCCATATATTCATAGTTCTATTCAAAACATTCAGAGTTTCATTCCATATATTCACACTTTCATTATATTTTATATACTCTCATTCCACTCTCATTCGATATATTCAAGTTTCAATCCATATATTCTGAGTTCCATTCCATATATTCAAACTCTCATTCCATTTATTCAATTTTCATTCTTCAAACTCTCATTCCATATATTCAGAGTTCTATTCAAAACATTCAGAGTTTCATTCCATATATTCAGAGTTCCATTGCATATATTCAAACTTCATATTATAAAAACAGTAATTGAACAGCATGCCATATTTTGTATATGTAACCAGGTCAAAAGTTACTAAAGTCAGTCATTGGACTGGTTATCTAAACCCTGGTTTAAGTGAGCTGCACATATAAAATGTTTTAGTGCTTTTCTCATCCATGGATGGATTGTTACACTGGCCCTTTAAGAAACGTCACTGTCGGGAAGTGTCGCGAGAGTGGTCTTTGAGCAGCGCGTTTTCCCAACGTGGTTCGGATGATGCTCATGCGGACGCTGTGTCGAATCAAGGTCAAAGAAGTCGATGATATAACAAAAATAGTGAGAAACATGCACTTTTAGTAGTTTGTGTAGTCCTCCTCAGTGTTTGCTTGGCCGGATGGCTGTGTATTGTGTTGATTGGTGGTAATTGGTGGTGATTGCTGTCGAGACGCATCTCTGTGTGGGGAAATCCCAACAACACAATTCTCTAGAAGGGTAAGTGATGAACTTTCATCAATACCAGCGTAATGTTAAGATTATTTTATGTATAATTTGATGTAAACCAGTGTTTTTGATTTGTGGTAATTTTGTCTAATTAAGAAAGGGAGAAGAGTGCTCTGTGAAGGCCCTCAGTGTGTTTCTGGGGTGAGCGTGAAACATCAGAGTGAGTGTTGTTCACTTTAATTGATTTCTAAGAAGTGTTTATTAGTTTTGTGTTCCAAATATTGAAGAAGAGTGATGTATTATTTATTTTACTGTCTACAGGGGAAAATCGAGTGCGTCATTCTCTGTGAAACCGTTTACAGGTTATAGAGTGGTGATGAAAAGTAAGTTTGAGTAGCATTCATTTCATTTGTGAAGTTGTACAAGTGTTTATGTGCTGATGTAAGACTGTTAAATTGTTTAATCATTTTGTGAAAGGTATAACAAATACTAAAAAATGTAACTTCTAATTTTATTGCCATGTATTTTGCAAGAAAACATAAGCAGCCTTTTCTTGGTCTTCTGTGCTGACAAATGTATTAATTATTTTTGTATTTGTTTTCTAGAATGAGAGGCTGCTACTGTTGTCTATGTTAGCTAGCCTATTTTTTTGTGATTGATTCATTTAATGTTGTGACTGAGAACCAGAGAGATAGAGAGACTCATTTTTATGTGAGAAGCAAACTTTATTGATTTCAATCACTTTACACAAACCTTTCTACGCTAAGTTCCCGAAATTTTGCTTAATTAACGCTGCGCTGTTTCAAGTGCAGTCTGGAATAAAATACCCCTTTATATACTTTTCATTCTGTGTCCGGTGTTGTCACTATCTCACATACCGGGCTACAGATAATTTTGGTACCAGGAGTGGGGTTCCATTGCTAATTTCGGGGTGACAGTTAGGCAGAGTAGGAGGAACATAGACAACAGTAGTGGTGAAGAGGCGTTGAGTAACCGGTGCCAAGGAGGTTGACGACGTGAAGTGTGACGTGCCTGGAGAGCCTGCGGAGAACAAACGGGCCAGCTTTCAGGAACGCAGGAGGGTGTTCACTTCGACGTTGAGATCAAAGGCGACCGCAGAGAATAGCCCTTCAGGTTAAATCTGCAGTGACTGTGACTGTGTTTTATTACTGTGTGCCATTGTGAGACCATGGACCAGGACGACGATGTGCCAGCTGCTCGGGCTGGAGCCAGCCGTGATGTGGACAATGCTGGGCCTGCGTTCCATGATGATGAGGGTAATCCTGTGGCAGAACTGCAGTCATAAATTCGGGAGTTAGGTCGAAGACACGACCAAGTAATGTCAACCCTGGCTAATATGAATAATGCTACTAGGTCATATGTTTATATTCCAAGGGAACGTCAAATTGTGCCATTTAGTGGTGATCATGTTAAAGATGGTCAGTCTGTAGATGAGTTCATTGATGAGGTTGAACGTGTAATTCGAGTAAGGGGTTTGAACACTGATGACCAATTGGATTTCATACTTTCCCATTTAAGAGGTTCAGCTTTAGACGAAGTCAAGCTGTGTATGGGGGGGGAGACCAAACAACCCAGTGATCTGTTTTCATATTTGAGGGGGGCATTTAGGGAGAAACGTACTACCCCACAGTTGTTGCATGCTTTCTATGCGCGTAGACAGTTAGAGGGGGAAGACCTCTGTGACTTTTCCCATGCTCTCTCCCAACTTCTTAATTTTGCTCTCCAGCAGTCCCATAACGCTGTGTCTGACCCCCAGCTTGCATTAAGAGATCAGTTCATCGAAGGCATAAGAGATGCAACCCTGCGTAGGGAGCTGCGCAAGCTTGTCAGAGAAAAGCCTCAGTCTACCCTGTTTAACGTCCGAGAAGAGGCCATGATGTGGGTTATGGAGGACAGGCCCCGTGGAGCTAATGTGGCCAGGAGTCGACACATCGTGAGTACATGTTCGGAAGGGATGTCATAACCTTCAAATCCGGTCAGTGCTGCACAAAGTGATATGGTTGTGGCTCTGCAGGAGGTAGTGAAGATAATCACTCAGCAGGGTAAAGCCATTGGAGAACTCACTAATGCGGTTCGTGAACTCACCATACAGAAGGTTAGTTCAAGTGGTAACCAGATTGGCAATCCCAAAGCCAAGCCCAAGTACACAGATGATGGCCAACCCATCTGTCTGAGGTGTGACGGAGTGGGACATATAGCCAGACAGTGTCCTGTACCTCGTAGTTTCAAAGGCCAGCCCACTTCCACCACAAGTTCTACGGTACAGGGAAACGGGGTCCCTCCGTTGCAGTGAGCCGAGCAATGCGAGGAAAACCAGAAGGCTCGGGATGCAGTATGCTAACAAAAGAACGGTTCTTTGAGCGTGCCGTTGGAAGGTGCCCTGAAGTTGATATTTGCATTGGTGGTGTTCCAGTGAGATGTCTGCTAGACACAGGGAGTAATGTGAGTACCCTAACGGAAAGCTTCTTCAGAGAAAACCTACACGGAGATGACGGGGACCTTCATTGCACCTCTAAGTGGCTAAGAATAACTGCAGCTAACAAATTACCCCTGCCGTACCTGGGATATGTTGAATTGGACATTCAAGTGATGGGGCTAACTATCCCGGAGTGTGGTTTTCTGATAGTCCGAGATGTGGATGCTGCAGAGCCGGACCCAACTCCACCCGGTATCATAGGCATGAATATCACCCAGAGATGCAGAGAGTTAGCACTGACGGAGTTTGACACCACATTAGGAGGAAAGTTGGACTCTGTGTGGCGAGAAGCCTTCACCCGTGTACAGTAAGATGAACGGGGGAAGACAATGTCAACAGCCAGAGTTAGTTGTCGGGGCAAAGGCAAAACCCATATCCCAGCATCCTCTATAGCTATCGTTTATGCCAGAGTAAATAAGAAAGACCCTGATGCCAATGCTTGGCTATTGCTGGAACCAGGAAGCACCCCATTACAAGGCGGATTGATCCCCATGCCCACCTTAGTATCATCCAGAAGTCAAGTGTTTCCAGTTCAAGTGGTCAACTTCTCCCAAGAAGATGTCTGGCTGCCACCTAAGGTTCCGCTTGGAATACTTACCCCCTGTCAGTGTGTTGAGAGTGAAGCTTGTCAGGTGAGATTCCAGCGCATCTCTGCTGATCACGAAGAAGTGAGAGTCGATGAAAAGGATAAACCAGAGTCTGGTACTGACCTAAGTAATCTGTTGAGTAGACTGCATATAGGAGGTACACCGGAACAGCAAGCGAGGCTTGGAGTGCTACTTTTGAAGTATGCAGATGTGTTTGCGGTCCGTGATGAAGACCTGGGATATACAGACCGGGTGAAGCATGAAATCCACTTGACAGATGATACTCCCGTAGCTCAGCCATATCGCAGGATACCGCCAACCCAGTTTGAAGAGGTCAAAGAGCATATCTCGGGTTTACTCCGGAAGGGTGTCATCCAGGAAAGCTCGAGTTCCTATGCTTCACCCATCGTTCTGGTGCGCAAGGCTGATGGAAGTCTGAGGCTGTGCGTGGATTATAGGAGACTAAACTCGAAGACTAAACGTGACGCTTTTCCATTGCCGCGCATTGATGAGAGCTTGGATGCGTTGGGCGGAGCACAAGTTTTCTCAACAATAGACCTTGCTAGCGGTTACCATCAAGTGGCGGTCCATGAAAAGGACAGACTGAAGACGGCATTTATCACACCGTTTGGCCTATATGAATACCGGCGGATGCCTTTCGGGCTATGCAATGCGCCTGCAACATTCCAGAGGCTCATGCAGGCCGTCATGAGTGACTTGGTGTTCCAGATTGTGCCTATCTACTTGGATGACTTGCTGGTGTACTCGTCCACCTTTCACACACACCTGGTGCGACTGGAAACTGTGTTTGGAAGGTTAAGGGAAACTGGGCTGAAGATTAAGATAGAGAAGTGCCATTTCCTACAACCTGAAGTGAGATTCCTGGGCCATCAAGTTTCACCCCAAGGCGTGAGTACAGATCCCGATAAGATAAGTGCAGTTCGGGAGTGGCCAGTCCCCAGTACTCTCAAAGAACTCCGGTAGTTCTTGGGGTTTTGTAGTTATTACCGGAGATTCATCGAGGGTTTCTCCCAGATAGCCGGACCGTTGCATGATGTGGTGAATGTGTGCCTAAGAGAGACAAGCCATGTCAAGGCAGTTCAGCTGTATAAGAGTGTTTGGACTCCTCAGTGTCAGACGGCATTTGAAGATCTTAAAGACAAACTTACCAGTGCACCCACACTCGGTTACGCTGATTTCACGCTTCCCTTTGTGATTGAGACTGATGCAAGTAACCAGGGGTTGGGAGCGGTCTTGTATCAGCAACAAAAGGGTAAGAAGATTGTGATTGCTTATGCCAGTAGAAGGTTGAGGGGGGCTGAGAGAAATGATAAAAACTACAGCAGCATGAAGCTGGAACTGTTAGCGCTTAAGTGGGCGGTCACTGAAAAGTTCCGAAGTTATATGCTAGGGTCCAAATTCACCATCATAACGGACAACAACCCCCTCTGCCACCTCGGGACTGCCAAGTTGGGAGCTATTGAACAACGCTGGGCTGCTCAACTTGCTGTGTTTGATTTTGAAGTCAAGTACCGCCCTGGACGGTGTAACACGGCTGCTGATGCTCTTTCGAGGAGACCAGGATCAGATGAACCGGACTCTGCAAGCGAGGACGCCGAGTATGATGGCTGTGTGGCGATCTGTAACTTGCTCAGGACAGGAACAGCTCTGGGACCAGACCTGTTAGCAGCAGGAGTTGAGTGCAGCAAGGTTAGGCAGTTACAGGCAGCCCCGCCAGGAGAAGAGGATATCGAGTGTGAGAATACCCCCACTCTGCCTGGGTATTCCAAGTCGGAACTTTGTCAGTTCCAGGAGTCTGATCCAACACTCAGTGTGTTCAAGAAGTTCTGGAGCAGGCAAAGGAAACCTACCAAGCAAGAGAGGATAGGTATGCCCAGAGCTGTGCGATCCCTGTTGAAGCTGTGGCCAAAGATAAGAGTTGTTAGTTGTTGTTACCTACCTGTTTGACAGATCAAGTCTTAAAGAATGTTCACGATCAGATGGGTCATCAGGGTATAGAGAGGACCTTAGGCCTGTTGAGACAGAGATGTTTCTGGGGAGGAATGTATGAGGATGTGGAACGGTGGGTAAAGCGATGTCAGCGCTGCGTGTTGGCGAAGATGCCACAACCAAAAGTTAAGGCACCTTGGGCTTCATTCTTGGCCACACGTCCATTGGAGGTTGTAGCAGTAGACTTTACGATTCTCGAACCGGCCATGGATGGGCGAGAAAATGTTCTCGTTGTGACGGATGTGTTCACAAAGTTCAGTCAAGCATTTCCCACCCGAGATCAGAAGGCGGAGACCACTGCCAAGATCCTCCTCAGAGAATGGTTCCTGAAATATGGAGTGCCACAACGCTTGCACTCTGATCAGGGCCGAAATTTTGAAAGTGCTGTGATTGCGGAGCTCTGCAAGTTGTATGGAGTCAAAAAAACACGCACGACACCGCATCATCCCCAGGGCAATCCTCAATGTGAGAGGTTCAACAGAACCCTTCATGACCTCTTGAAGTCCCTCCCACCTGAAAAGAAGCGCAGGTGGCCTGAACATTTATCAGAGCTCGTCTACGCATATAATGTGACGCCACACTCATCCACAGGGTACTCACCGTACTATCTGTTGTTTGGGATCCAGCCGCATCTGCCAGTTGATGCTCTGTTAGGCCAGGAGCCTGTAACTGATGACAAACCTGACTGGTTAAAAGTACACCAGGAACGCCTTCGAGATGCTCATGTTCGAGCAAAGGAATATGCGGAAAGGAAGGCTGTGGAAAGAGCAGCGCGGCATGAAGAGAGGGTATTTTGCCCTGCTGTAGAGATTGGACAACATGTGTACCTACGGCACCGACCACTAGGAAGAAACAAGATTCAGGATGCATGGTCTTCAACAATGTACAAGGTGTTAGAGGTTCAAGGGACGACCTACACCGTGGAGCCTGTCGAAGGAGGTACAGTGAAGAGGGTGCACAGATCCAACCTCAGACCCTGCAATAATCCAACCCCAGTGCCCACGCCAAGGCGTCGAAAAAAATCTGTGGAAGAGGTACCTACCCCAGATTCTGAGTCAGAGATGACCTCATTGGAAGCTGAGTGTGTTCTAGTGGAGGAAGTTCCGTGTCCCAAGGAGAAACTGACAGTAGCACCAGCATCTGAGCGTCAAAGGCAGCCAGTTCCTGGATGCAGAGACTGGATCAAGGATCAAACAGAGGAATCGGATAAGAGGAGTTATTGCACGAAACCAGAGTGCAACGATGATCCTGATGATACCCTGGGAGTGACGCCAGTATCCCTGGAACCAGAAACAGAAAGTGTCCACTTACCTGCTGAGAATCCAGCGATGAGACCAGTGCCTGCACCTAGAAAGGAAAGGAAAGAGTGTGTTAACCCTTTATCGGGCGAGGAACCATATTTGGTAACTTAATCGCGCATTCAAACTGAGTCTCCCCTGCCTGTTTGCGTTGTCATATGAGCGCATAGATTTCTCCTAGCCAATCAGCGAAGATCAGGCTACGTCACTGATAGTCACATGATGGCATCTGACCAATCAGAAGTTGCGCGGAACATTTCAAACTTCAGTGTCGTTCCGGATATTGGAAAGTGAGGTTATGCGCTACTACCTACTCCCGTATCAGCGCTAATAACTTCAAAACAAAAAATGGTGAATTGATGAAACTTACACATTCTATGGTTGAATAGTTGTGCAACATGTTGAGATAGGTGTTGTTTGCATAGATTTCTTAAAAGTATTGATATTTGTGGCATGAAAAATGGTGAGACCATATTTGATCATATGCCCTGTTCACGTAAGATTAGCAAATGTCCATATTTGGACATACGCCCTATGCGTATAGAAAAGCCATACTAGGGTATTTTTTCTATAAATAATGCATTATAACCACAGTCTATGATTATAACGTAGGACAATAGTATTTACTAGTGCATTGGATGTTATCACAGGTTTGAATAACATTATAAAGTGATTCAGTGGGAAACGTAACACATTTATAGACATTTTCAAGCCATAGCTATATTGAAATATGTGTGGTTTTGGTCAGTTTTATGACCTAAACCTTACCCTAACAGGTTTTAATACTTTATAATGATATTTTGCACGTCTTATTATATATTTGCCCTTTATGTGTAAGTTTTATGCCCTTGAAACAGTTTTTATCATAGTTAAATGCCATGTATTGGTGTTTTTTTTTTACTGTGAGACTTATTACTGCTAAAATAAGTGGTACCACCAGTACTTGACCATACCAAAGATCAGTAGTACAGATCTTTTATAAATGTATACATTTATTTATAACATTTATAAATGCACAAATGTGCATTTATAAAACATGAATCATATTAGATTTTCTTAGGAGCACAAACCATAAATGAATACCCTATATAATAACCCTAAAAATGTTCCTAATAATAATTTAATTAAAATGTTCCTAATAATAATTTAAAATGTTACTAAATAAATATTTTTATGTTTTTAACAAGTTTATGTGTTTTTATTATATTTTTATATATACAGTTTTTAAGGGAAAAACATTACCCTAGACTGGCGAGGAACCATATATGGTAACTTCATTGCCCTTGATTTCCAACCTAAAAAAATATATTTTTTTAAAATCTCACAAATGTTTAGAAGTCTTATAATATCCTCCAATAACACTCTATGGTTGAAATTTAGAATTTCAAAGTATTTCAATGAGTGCCCTATAAAGGGTTAAGCCAGAAGTGTCTTGTCCTGCTGTGCGTAGAACACAAAGGAGAACTGCAGGAGTGCATAGTAACCCGAACCGATTGCCCAAGTCGACGTGTAATGCAGTGTCTTTTAGTCCTGATGTGCTCTCCCAGGTGCTAGCTGGAATGGTCCTCTATACCACAGGAAAGCTTCAAGGAGGGCAAGATGATTAGGGTTGGTAGTCACCGGGGACGTCGACTATCAGCAGGGGAGAGTGTAACCAGGTCAAAAGTTACTAAAGTCAGTCATTGGACTGGTTATCAAAACCCTGGTTTAAGTGAGCTGCACATATAAAATGTTTTAGTGCTTTTCTCATCCATGGATGGATTGTTACACTGGCCCTTTAAGAAACGTCACTGTCGGGAAGTGTCGCGAGAGTGGTCTTTGAGCAGCGCGTTTTCCCAACGTGGTTCGGATGATGCTCATGCGGACGCTGTGTCGAATCAAGGTCAAAGAAGTCGATGATATAACAAAAATAGTGAGAAACATGCACTTTTAGTAGTTTGTGTAGTCCTCCTCAGTGTTTGCTTGGCCGGATGGCTGTGTATTGTGTTGATTGGTGGTAATTGGTGGTGATTGCTGTCGAGACGCATCTCTGTGTGGGGAAATCCCAACAACACAATTCTCTAGAAGCGTAAGTGATGAACTATCATCAATACCAGCGTAATGTTAAGATTATTTTATGTATAATTTGATGTAAACCAGTGTTTTTGATTTGTGGTAATTTTGTCTAATTAAGAAAGGGAGAAGAGTGCTCTGTGAAGGCCCTCAGTGTGTTTCTGGGGTGAGCGTGAAACATCAGAGTGAGTGTTGTTCACTTTAATTGATTTCTAAGAAGTGTTTATTAGTTTTGTGTTCCAAATATTGAAGAAGAGTGATGTATTATTTATTTTACTGTCTACAGGGGAAAATCGAGTGCGTCATTCTCTGTGAAACCGTTTACAGGTTATAGAGTGGTGATGAAAAGTAAGTTTGAGTAGCATTCATTTCATTTGTGAAGTTGTACAAGTGTTTATGTGCTGATGTAAGACTGTTAAATTGTTTAATCATTTTGTGAAAGGTATAACAAATACTAAAAAATGTAACTTCTAATTTTATTGCCATGTATTTTGCAAGAAAACATAAGCAGCCTTTTCTTGGTCTTCTGTGCTGACAAATGTATTAATTATTTTTGTATTTGTTTTCTAGAATGAGAGGCTGCTACTGTTGTCTATGTTAGCTAGCCTATTTTTTTGTGATTGATTCATTTAACCCTCTGAGGTCGACAAACACGCGGGCGCGTTTTGCTGGATTTTCTCCACATTGTAGCACTATAAACTTAAATTACTCAGTCATTTATAGTCATACAGAAAAAAAGAAATATAAAAAAAGAATCTGTGATATTTCTCCTTTTGTATGTGTCCACTTACAATCAAACCAAAACATTGTGCTTTTGTAAAATAAAGAAAATAAACAGGGTGTGCGTTCTGCCTCTCCGTCGCGGTGAACTTTTTTTTCTTGAGCACGTCTATAAACTGAAACAAAACTCAGCGAATACTTGTCACACATTTATGAGCCATATACCTTTATAAACATTTAAGTGTGTACTTTTAAATGATCGGATTCAAAACGAAAACAAATATTCTCTGTTTAAGTAATTTGTATAAAACCAACAAGATGTCCAGCTTCTCAAACGCTTCCTAATTATTTTTAATTCGGCCACGCCCACTCGCGCAAAAGAGATTCACATGCAAATCTCCACATGGAACGCGGACTCGCTCATTACCTCAACAACAAAACACTTCACTTTTCGTCGAGTTTGAAAGACGTGCGAGCTTACATTGGATTTAGGCTACCTCAGAAGAAGAAGAAGAACGCGATATGAAGACAAGAAAGATAAGGTAAGAAATTCTTAGTTTGTTATTGTTGCATAAATGTCACGTTGCAGTTGAACTGTTGCTAGATATATGAGGAATATTATAATATTTAGACCGTGTTTACTGTTACTGTGTTTGTGGATATCTGCTCAAACGTAGATATGTATATGGTAACCATAATGTTTTATATTTGAGCGCGATCGCGTTTGAATGTATCATATTTTTAATAGCGATTGTGTTTGAATGTATCATATTTTTGATAGCGATCGCGTTTGAATGTATCATATTTTTGATAGCGATCGCGTTTGAATGTACTGTATCATATTTTGGATGAAAGCAAAACGCACCAAACGGCTTCATGTTTTTATTATTATCTCATTTCATATCATAACGGATGGAAACATTTGAAGTAACATGATAATCAATATATTTTTCTCTAGCTTAGTTGTTACTGAAATCTTTTGAAAGATTTATACTGCTATAGGTTATTTATTGTTATTATTATTTTATCCAGCACTGCGCATATACCTTATGCCTACAAGGCACAACAAACCTGGTGTTCATTATATTATGTTGGAAACATTTGTGTGTGTGTGTGTGTGTGTGTGTGTGTATTCTGTGAATTTTAAAAAGGAATTTTAAAAAGCAATTTTAACCAGAAAAATCTATTATTTGTTTCCAAAATCGTGCAGGCCTTTCTCTTGATATCAGTATGTTCACTTTTTTTTTCAGGGCCCAGATGCCACTGATGACTTCAACATTCACATGAGTCTCTGTATGTGAACACGGTAAAGTGAAAATCTTGGAAATTAAAGGTATGTACAATGTTTTTAGGAATGGCACAAAGGTCTGTCTTTGAAGTGCTTTTTTGGCATTTGTTGTGTATCTTTGGATTATGTTGTGTTGTAAATAAATCCAAACAATTTAAAAGCCATTCTTTTTTAAATCTCCTCATTTACAGTATTGTGCAAGGTTGCTCAGAATGGCAGGGCCTGATAGCTCCTAATAGGGCCGTTAGGGGAGGTTCTTTGTCTTTCTCAGGTGAGAAAAGCTTACATATTAATGAGCTCCCGCATAAAGCTTTCTAACACAAAATACGTCGTAAAATTTTTAAATCAATATATTGTCTTATCTGAATGAGCAGTCAGGGTGATTTTCACATAGTTTTGGAGCAAATATTCTAGGCTACGTCATACAATTTTCAAAAGTCTTGTGAAGAAATAATCAGTATGGGTTTCATGGCCTTATTTCAGTGAGAATTTTTTTTTGTATTTTCACAAACCACGCATAAATGTCATTATCTCAAAACTACAAACTTTTACATACATGCTGCTGATATATTATTGTAGCAGAGTTTGTGCTGAATACAGTGTAATTAGACTTTAGCCATGAAAATGTCACAAGTAACAGAAATAACCAGAAATGTCAGAGCATGTCAGAACACCTCCAGTGCCCAGAAAACAGCTCAGACCTCAGAGGGTTAATGTTGTGACTGAGAACCAGAGAGATAGAGAGACTCTCAGGTCCGCCGGGTTGGCCACGCCCAGGAAATAACAGCTGATAAACGACACGTCACAGCTGTCAGATGACGCTTCTGAGGAAGACTGCAGGTTGCAGTCGAAACATGTCAAGGTAAAGAAAAAGTTTTTTCTCCACCTGAACGTTTTGTCTTTCTAGAAGAAAACTTTTCAATTTTAGATAGAGAGACTCATTTTTATGTGAGAAGCAAACTTTATTGATTTCAATCACTTTACACAAACCTTTCTACGCTAAGTTCCCGAAATTTTGCTTAATTAACGCTGCGCTGTTTCAAGTGCAGTCTGGAATAAAATACCCCTTTATATACTTTTCATTCTGTGTCCGGTGTTGTCACTATCTCACATACCGGGCTACATATAATACAAATAATAGGATTTTTGAGTATGAGATTTTTTTTTTTAAGGCATGCAATGACCCGAGACTCGGACTCGTGACAAGAGATTCCAGACTCGGACTCCAGCTTAAAGACTTTAGACTTGACTCGGACTCCAGATGAAATACTTGTGAACATCTCTGCCGTTTGCAACTCTGAACTGCTCCGCGAGATGTGCGCTGGTTTAATTCCAACCCGTAATCAATGCAAACATTTCTTCAACACTTCTATAAAGGGCAGAAAACGTCTCGGTTACGGATGTAACCCTCGTTCCCTGAGTGGGAACGGAGACGTTACGTCGGATGACGACGATTGGGGTTTCGCTTAGAAGCCTATCACCTTCAAGTATTAGAAAACGAGCCAATGGCAATGAAATGCCATGGGTCTGCGGAATTTGCATAGCGTAACTCCGCCCGCCGCAGGGGGTATATAAGGAAGTACGCTGCACAAATGCAGATATGTCTTCGCTGAGGAGCCGAGACTGGCCCCAGGCGTTTTTCAGCGGTACAGCGGAAGTGGCAGGAAGACGTAACGTCTCCGTTCCCACTCAGGGAACGAGGGTTACATCCGTAACCGAGACGTTCCCTTTCGTGGTCACTCCGAGTTACGTCGGATGACGACGATTGGGGTTCCAGTCTAATCACGCCACCTCGGCTGTCTTCCAGTGCCCTGCGTAAGTCTGAGCTCCCTGTTGTGAGACTAGCACGAACGAAGGAGTCCTACTTAACACAGGGATACCAAGGTACACTGGGAAGCATATCTCCAGAGAGAAGTATGCAATTATGCCCAGCCATTGATGGGGGGGACTTAGAATACACATATGGCCAGAGGCTGCATATGGAAGATCACTGAGGTGTCCAGCCGCAGGTGGAATTTTAAACCCCAGGGGTGGCAAGGGTGGCTTGCCAAGGGAAAGACACACGCTCACAAGGAGACTTACAGCGGAATACACATGTGGGGGTCGCCCAGAGGGGGAACCATGCACATGGAGGCACCTAGTCAAGCGCAAAAGCTGTGTTATGGAATTTTGGCATAACTCAGGCGTTGACGTCACCAGTGCTGGAGGAAACTCAGAGCTTATCAGACTCACCTGAGAGAAATATCGCACGTATCCCGTCCGTGGAGAGGAATGGCGAGCAAGCGAAGACACCTGAGCAGAATCTAGCACCGGCTGGTTGAAGCGAGTACATGAGAAGAAACTGGCTCTACTCGGAGATTATAGAATCTCGCGAATGTGTTGGGTGTCGCCCAGTCTGCAGCTCTACAAATGTCTGTTAGCGAGGCGCCATGCGCTAGAGCCCAAGAGGAAGCCACACTACGTGTGGAGTGGGCTTTCACACCAAGGGGGCACGGACGACCTTGCTGCTGGTATGCCAAAGCAATGGTATCCACTATCCAGTGAGATAACCTTTGCTTTGAGAGAGCCTTTCCCTTCAGCTTCCCACCATGACAGACAAAGAGCTGGTCTGAGGTCCTGAAACACCGCGTTCTGTTTACGTAAGCACGGAGGGCGCGTACTGGACAGAGCAGTGCCAAGGCTGGGTCTGCCTCCTCCAAGGGCAGCGCTTGCAGGTTCACTACCTGGTCTCGAAAGGGTGTGGTAGGAACCTTGGGCACATATCCAAGCCGGGGTCTCAGGATCACGTGAGAGTCAGCCGGCCCGAATTCCAGGCACGCTTCGTCAACCGAAAATGCCTGCAGGTCCCCTACCCTCTTGATGGAGGCCAATGCAACCAGGAGCGCTGTCTTCATTGACAGGAACTTAAGCTCCACTGATTGCAAAGGCTCAAATGGAGCACTCTGCAGGGCAGTTAGAACCACTGAGAGGTCCCAAGAGGGAACGAGGGGAGGACGAGGAGGATTCAGTCTCCTCGCTCCCCTCAGGAACCTGACGATCAGGTCGTGCTTTCCCAGAGACTTACCATCGACTGCTTCGTGATGTGCGGCAATAGCGGCAACATACACTTTCAGGGTGGAGGGAGACAGCCTTCGCTCCAACCCTTCTTGCAGGAAGGAAAGCACGACACTGATGGGGCATTTCGTGGGTTCTTGATGTTTAGAAGAACACCAGTTGACGAAGAGGTTCCACTTCAACGCATAGGCATGTCTCGTGGACGATGCTCTAGCGGAAGTGATGGTAGCCACCACCGCAGGTGGTAGGGTACTCAAACCTGCCTCGTCCCGTCCAGGAGCCACACGTGGAGGTTCCAAAGATCGGGACGAGGGTGCCATAAGGTGCCCCGTCCCTGAGAAAGGAGGTCCTTCCTCAGAGGAATTGGCCAGGGAGGTGCTGTCGCGAGGAGTACTAGTTCGGAGAACCAGGTCCGGTTGGGCCAATACGGGGCAACCAGAATGACCTGCTCCTCGTCCTCCCTGATCTTGCGCAAGGTCTGCGCAAGGAGGCTCACTGGGGGAAACGCATACTTGCGTAGGCCCCGCGGCCAGCTGTGCGCCAGTGCATCCGTGCCGAGCGTGCCCTCGGTCAGGGAATAAAACAGGTCGCAATTGGACGAGTCGTGGGAGGCAAACAGGTCTACCTGTGCGTCGCCGAACTGATCCCAAATCAGCTGAACCGTCCGGGGATGGAGTCGCCATTCTCCAGCGAGAGGCCGAACTCGAGACAGCTCGTCGGCCGCCTGGTTCAGGTGTCCCGGGATATAAATGGCTCGAAGCGACCTCAGATGCTTCTGACTCCATATGAGGAGGTGGCGAGCGAGTTGCGACATACGGCGGGAGCGTAGACCACCTTGATGGTTGATGTACGCTACTGTTGCGGTATTGTCTGATCGGACTAGTAAGTGCTGACCCCTGAGCAACGCCCGGAAGCGGTGCAGGGCGAGACGTACAGCCAGCAACTCGAGGCAATTGACATGCCAAAGGCGCTGGGGTCCTGTCCAGGATGGCGCCCCAGCCCGTGTTGGAGGCATCTGTTGATACAACAACATGCCGGGAAACTCGTTCTAAGGGCACTCCGGCCCGTAGAAAATTGAGGTTCGCCCACGGGGTGAAGGTCTGACGGCAGGCTGGAGTCACTGGGACTTGGAGCGTGCCGTGTTGCCATGCCCACCTCGGGACTCGATCGCGAAGCCAAAGCTGAAGCGGTCTCATATGAAGCAATCCTAGCGGCGTTACTGCGGCTGCGGATGCCATATGCCCCAGGAGCCTCTGAAAAAGTTTCAGTGGAACCGCACTCTTGCCCTCGAACTGACGAAGACAAGTCAGCAGTGACTGCGCGCGCTCGCTCGTAAGCTGCGCGCACATGGCGACCGAGTCGATCTCCATACCGAGAAAAGAGATCCTCTGCACGGGGCAGAGTTTGCTCTTCTCCCAGTTGACCCGAAGGCCCAGACGAACTAGGTGCCGGAGCACTAGGTCCCTGTGTTCGCAAACCTGGTCTCGAGAGTGAGCTAGGATCAGCCAGTCGTCGAGATAGTTCAGGATGCGAACCCCGTGTTCCCGGAGGGGAACAAGGGCTGCCTCGACGACCTTCGTAAAGACGCGAGGAGACAGGGCTAGCCCGAAAGGGAGAACCGCGTACTGGTATGCCTGCCCCTCGAAAGCAAACCGTAGAAACGGTCTGTGTCGAGGTAAAATGGAGACATGGAAGTAGGCGTCCTTCAGGTCGATCGCTGCAAACCAATCCTGCGGCCGCACACACTGGAGGATGTGTTTGGCCGTTAGCATCTTGAACGGCAGCCTGTGAAGGGAGCGGTTCAAGACGCGCAGGTCGAGGATTGGCCGTAACCCACCGGACTTCTTGGGTACAATGAAGTAAGGGCTGTAGAAGCCGGACTTCATTTCGGCTGGAGGGACAATCTCGATCGCACCCTTCGCCAGTAGGGTGGCGACCTCCGCTCTCATGACAGGGGCATTGCCACCGACCATAGTGAAGCGGACTCCCCTGAAGCGGGGAGGAGATCTCGCGAACTGAATCGCGTAGCCGAGCCTGATGGTTCTCGCGACCCAGCGGGACAGTCTGGGAAGCTCTAGCCAGGCCTCCAGAAAGTGCACCAGCGGGGTCATACGAACCACAGACGTACCGTCGGTGGGGCAGCGAGGCGGAATGACCGGCACCGGCGAGGGTGGCATAGCGGCCCTGTGCGGGGGCACGGTCATTAACCGCGTCCTGCCAGAGGAGGCCAGGGGAGGGCGCGCGTCCCACGGGGGCGTGCTCTGGCAGGGGTCTGGCAACAGAGGGGGATGAGAGGAGCGTGGCCCGTGGGCGGCGCGTGCTGTCATCCCGCACCTCTGGGACAGAGGAGGGCGGCAGTGGCGGGACCCGAGGGTGGCGCGCACTGCGGCCCTCGGACTCTGTCGGCTCAGGGTTGGGGAATTCAATTCTGTCTTCAACCACATCAAAGTACTGCTCGTCGTTGGACGAACAGCGGGGAGTGGAGAACAAAAGATTCTCCCCCGGCCCTCCACCGGGGGAAGGAGTGGCCCTGCTACCAGCTCCTGGGACAGAATTGAAGCCAACCCTGAGCAGCCCGTCTCAGGAGCGCCGCTTGGCCTGGCGTTTAGCGGGCGGCGGGGCTGGAGAGGGCTGTGGCGCCTGCCTGCGGCTCCCACCACAACGCGGCCCGGGTGAAGGTTGCTGCTGGGGCCGTGCGGGAGGGGCGGCCGCGGGAGGGCGCCCTCGGCGGCGAGCAGGCTGAGGATTCTGTGCCGACGGCTGAGCAGCGGAGCGTCGGGGCAGAATGTGCTTGATAGCCTCAGTCTGCTTCTGGGCGGTCGAGAACTGTTGGGCAAAATCCTCGACGGCACCGCCGAAAAGGCCGGCCTGGGATATGGGAGCGTCAAGCAGACGAGTCCGGTCGGGCTCACACATATCAGCCAGGTTCAGCCAGAGATGTCTCTCCTGGACCACAGCTGTGGACATCACCAAACCCAGGGAGCGCGCGGTCACCTTCGTCGCTCGGAGAGCGAGGTCGGTGGCGGCGCGCAGCTCATCAACGAGCCCTGGGTCTGTCCTGCCCTCGTGCATGTCACGAAGCATCTGGGCCTGGTAGACCTGCAGGATGGCCATGGCATGCAAAGAGGCAGCTGCCTGTCCCGCCGCACTGTAAGACTTCGCCACGAGAGTGGACGAAAATCCACAGGCTTTGGATGGGTGCTTAGGATCACCACGTGATGAAGCGCCTGCCGGACACAGTTGCATCGCGACAGAACTTTCAACCGTGGGAATCCCAGTGTACCCACAAGCATCAGCTCTATCGAGGGGAGGAAAGGCGAAGAAAGCCGACGAACGATCGCGGGAAGACATGGGAGCCTTCCAGGACCGCGTGACTTCCTCATGCACTTCCGGGAAGAATGGTATTGAGGTTGGGCGGCGACGAATGTCAGCGGCCGCTCCCAAAAACCAATCATCCAGCCGCGAGCGCACTGGATCGGGTGGCGAGGACCACTCGAGCCCAATGGCCGCGGCTGCCCGGGAAAGCATGGCGGTCAGCTCGGGATCAGACTCGGGCAATGCTGGCACGCCCGAGGGCGGCAACACAGCCGAATCCTCACTTCCCGAGGACTCATGCCCACCTTGTGATGCAGTGATCGACATTGCATCCTCCTGTGGAACGCGAAACGAAACGCGCGGGGCTTCCGTAGAGAGACCAGCGGTTTCGGTTTGCACGCTCGCGGGTACCAATGCTGAAGAGGGGTGTGTGGACCGTGGACGTATCGGTGGTTTGTCCCACACAGATACCCTCAGGTCACCCTGGCCACCAGCCGAAGTACAGCCTCTCGGGGAGACCGTAGATCGGGGTGTGGATGAGGGGACTCTCGCTCTGATGAGCTCATTGAGTCTCGACCGCAGCATGGAGATGGTCATGTTCCCGCAATGAGAACATGAGTCATCCACAAACGCTGCTTCAGCGTGATCAACGCCCAAACACGCTAAGCAGAGATTGTGCCCATCAGGAGAAAATACATCGCGACCACAACCAGAAGTGCACGGGCGAGACATCTTTAAAAAGACGTGCCACATGCAATGCTCTTTTTGTGAGAGGAAACTCCGCGGATGTTGAAGCGAACAGGGAGAAATCACACTAACTGTCAGATCACTGACAAGATCAGCAGGGAAGTGTGCACTCGCTGAAATCGCCGTCACACCAACACCGGAGAGCTCGCTCGTCTCGAAGGTAAGAGAAGACTAACTCAGAATATTTGGCTTACAGGAGTGGAGAAGTTCTCGGCTCCGAAGCGAAAGCATATCTGCATTTGTGCAGCGTACTTCCTTATATACCCCCTGCGGCGGGCGGAGTTACGCTATGCAAATTCCGCAGACCCATGGCATTTCATTGCCATTGGCTCGTTTTCTAATACTTGAAGGTGATAGGCTTCTAAGCGAAACCCCAATCGTCGTCATCCGACGTAACTCGGAGTGACCACGAAAGGGAAAGTTCACTTACCATAGCGGTGGAAGAAAGAGAAGATGTTCAAACCTCGTGCTGATTTTAGAATCCCAAATACTTGCTGGAAAGGACGTTTCTCGTGAAACTGTTTTGATCTGTTTTGAGATCACGTCGAGGTCAACATTTTGTAAGGCCCTATATATTGGTCCAATCTCGGTTCGCCAATACACGGGGAAGGTTATCACGTGTTCTGTCCTCACTCATGCAAAGTATTGGTTGGTTAAATTTGTAATACATTAATCATATGTATTTACTCGTTAATTCATCTGACTCCATAAATGAAAGGTTTTAATGACATCTGTGCCTCACTAAAAGTGAGCGAATGTATGACTATTCCTTTTAACCATTAAATGAACAATGTCAAAATCAGTTAGAATAAATACATGTAACAATTTAATATTTCAGATATAAGAGATCAATTCCACAATCAATTAAAATATCTAGAACATGGTTATACATTGGTTACACCAAAGAATCTTACCCAGCTTGTACCTGAGATAGAGAGAGAGAAAGGGAAAGAAAGAGAAAGGGAAAGAAAGAGAGAGAGAGAGAGAGAGAGAGAGAGAGAGAGAGAGAGAGAGAGAGAGAGAGAGAGAGAGAGAGAGAGAGAGAGAGAGAAATCACCTATTTCATTCGTGTCCAGCAAAGAAGAGACCCGAGAGAGGTAGCAAACCTTCCTTTATCCTCCTGACCAGGTGACATGGGGGTTGGGGGAGACCACCCTCAAATGGCTTAACCAGTTTTCTCTAAACTTCTATAAACCTTATTACCTTTTATTTTATCTATCTGGATATGAGATATCTGTACCACTCACTTTGAGACATTGCAAATGACACCAAAAACATAAGTCAATGATAAACATTCACATTAAACCATGTTCTTGTGTGAGTTCTTAGTATTTTGTGAGAGGAAGTGAGGTTGTATGGGGGAGGTCGAATGTTAATTAGCCAGCAGGGCCCTTTTGTCTCAGACCAGGCCTCAACCAGTATTTTCAGTCTTACAATCTTGTTCCACTGTGGTCTGACTAGTGGGACTTTTAGACAAACATACGTATATTTAGCTGGAAGTGAGACTGGAATTACCGATGACTCGTTTTCAGTTCAGAATCACTTCCTTTTAGGAGACAACTTTATTTATCTCCATTTTGATGTTTGAAACTATGCGGACCTTTTACGTTCACACACAGCTTTATTACACACTACATGAAAGGGAATATCTGAAAAAGCATAAGGGGCACTTCAATAAAACATGGCTTAGATGTTTTGGTTTTAGGGTTAAATGGCACGGACATATTTAGTTTTAGTTTTTCAGCACAATCTTCTTACCAGCTGTAACTTTCCAGTGTTGCTGGTGTTTGACGTCAGCACAGCTTTAACTGATCATGATGAGAGTTGATGTGTAATGAGGGGATGTTATCTGTTAATTGTGCAGGAGGCGAGAGAGATGCGAGAAGATGATGATCTGAATAGAGCCACTGAGCTCAGCTTGCAAGGTCAGTATGACGTGATGTTCTGCCTCACATGACTTCTGTTTTACTGTGAGTGTTTGTGTGTGTGTGAACGTGTGTGTTTCTGTTGTTGTAGAGTTCAATAACTCCCTGCCCGAGCTGCTGTGCTCCGATGACGACTCGGGCAATGAAGACGGCCTGGATATGGAGTACAGTGAGGCTGAAGCGGAAGAGTCTGTGCTTAATCGCTTCTGAACCCGTAATCCAATCGGTCTGCTTTAAAAAGTCTTGTAAGGGACCGTTCGGTATTTATGGAATGGACCACCAGTGGAAAATAGGGGAGGGTCATGTCTTTTTATTCTTTGTTGAGGGGAGGGTCATCCAACTTTTTTTAGTCTAGGGGGAGGGTCACCCAACTTTCGTATTCATGAAAATAGCAAAATTTCAAAGTGGCTTGTTTTGTGCATGTTTTTCCATCGCTAGCAGATGGGTCTGACCCAACAAAAATCCAGTTTGGCGCTGTTTGACAGTGCGCGCATGCGCTTCGGGGCGTACACGCTCAGAAAAAGTGCATCATGTCAGAACAGAACGCCAATGAAATGTTTACCCGGCAAAGCTTTAAAGCACATAATGAACTTTTGTGATTGCGAATAAGTGCAGTGTCCTGTGAGTTTAACTCTACCACTGCATTATCATGTGATGTGAATGTACGTCGAGTTTTACAGTATTGGGACTGAGGCGCCAGAACTGCAGAATGTGCGCTGTAGCACAATACTACCATATTTTAGTTTCCATGCTTATTATGTTTCCACATCAATGTTAGTGAGTAAATCTACTGAAATGGCCACTATAACAGTGGAGTGTGATGTGTAAGATGAGAAAGCTGAGGTTAACGCCCGTTTCACACATACACATGCAGTGCGAATGCGGTGCAGGAGCAGCACGCTATAGTGCTTTCAAATATGCTGCGTTTGCAGTGCGTAACTGATCCGCGGCTGGACCACAAACACATACTCACTATTTGTATTTCAAATCCAGAAGTTATCAGCAACTTTTATTAAAAAAAAAGTTTTGTCAGCATTGTGATTCTCTTTATACACACACTCTTTAATAGACGTATTCACGTTTAAACACAATTTAAACAACGTATTATTCAATGCATTACTTTTATATAGATTTATACATTAAGTTGCTCAAGCAAGTGGTGAAATATTTAACCATGTACTTATATTAAAATCACAAACATTTTACATTAAAACTTAAAATTGACAAAAACAGCCGACTCTCATGCCTTCTCTTTTGCATTTAAATTTTAATACAATAAATCTTGCATGTCACAAAGAACTTGTTTTTCCACCTCCACGAATGAGACGAGTGTTGTTCATTATGTCGCCTTGTTGAGGTAAATTGTAGTTTCCCTTGCTTTACCCCGGTCTTAAAGTAAAAAGATGACTGTGAAAAATAGTAGTATTTAATTAAATACATTTATGGTGAGATTACTACATTTTATTTAATTAAACGCATTTATGGTGAGATTATTATATTTTCATGTCAATCTGTGTTCATTTTGACAACTAACCATGCACTGTCACTTTAATTCAGCGCGTGCAGCACAGCAGAAATAGACTCGGTGCGGAAACAATCTCTGCACTGCTGTATACACACCGCTCCTGGATCGCATTGCCGGACCGCATCCGTTAACATGGGTACCTAAAAAAAAGATGCACCGCATACACACTGCAAACAGAGTATGTGTGAAACGGGCGAAAGTCGTTTGTCATGGTTGTAAAAAAAACAATGGCTATCTGACATCTTTAACAAGTGCAAACCAGTACAGAAGTAATCAATAAATGATCTGGGAGGGCCATGCCTTTTTTCACAATCATTTTGGAGGGTCATAGAAAAATGTATTGCTGGTGAAGGGAGGGTCAAGTCTATTTTGACAATAGATCTCAAAACTCTTCCGGTAGCCCCTTAAATAAAAAACGAACAGTCCCTAAAGAGGAGATTCGCAGCTTTTCAGTGGTGTCGTTTGTCTCCGTTGGACATTCAGAGGCTCCGTTGTGATCGTGATTGGGTCATCAGGTTTTGATCAGCATTGATTCGTCAAAGAATTTGAAATTGTTCATCTTAATACAAATACAGAACATGGAGGAACTGCTTTTGCTTCCTCTTTCGTCAAGCCAGATGTCTTTTCTGCACACTTTATATTTAAGTATAGCTTCAACAAGAACATCTTGTTCCACTGCGGTCTGTCTAGTGGGACTTTTAGACTTTGCTCACATCTTACAGAAATAACAAAAAGGTGAACCTAAGTCAGCTACACTGAGACAAAGAAACGCATTGAACATATTTCAAATGATAATACTAATAAACACAACAAACTATATGATTTCTTCAGATATGATTGACGAATCAGATCAATTACCCATTTAAGATCCCGTATGAATGATGAAATTGTAAAACCTTCGACTCATCACCCTAAAAAACTGACAGCCGGCCGCAGCCAAACATTACTATTGTTCTTAAATGTTTTAATAACTTTTGAACCTTGTAAGAATTGAGAAATTACAAAATACCGGACAGTCTGTTTCGGGGGTGACCAGACCCTGAGAAGACAAAAGGATCTCTCTGGAGATTACCATTTGAACTGGCCCTCATTGACCATCGAGACGAAAGTCTCACCTCCGAATCAACTTAATCTACATCTCTTTCCTTCTCCCCTCACCCCCTCTCTCTCATGCTCAGATGATCACCTGATTTCACCCAAGAAAATGTATAGTATAATGTGAATGATTATCACAGAGTATTTTTCATGTTTGGTATCATTTAAAATGTCATAGTGCGACTGGTACAAATGTCTCATTTCCAATAAGTAAAACAAAAGGTAATAAGGTTTTTAAGAGTTTAAAGATAACTGACTTACAAAGGAAGGTGGTCTCTCAAGACAAATGGTTTTGTATCGATTATCTCAGGCGCGCAGATGGCACTAGGGACGGGGGGGACATGACCCCCCCAGATTTTTAGTGACCCGATCTGTCCCCCGCCCTCACTATCCCTACGAAAGGCGACAAAAATCGGTAAAACAGAGGATTAACCAGTGTTTTCGCTATCTACAAAGTAGTGTCCCGGCCCGCCACTGCTTCAGAATCGGGTCGGGGCAGACGCGGGCTGACACACAATAATAATCTACACCGGTCACCATTACTTTGTACCCACGTTCTCTTATCACCACACGCTGTTCTGTTGTCAATAAACACACGATGCCACCGATGTTTACACTCTCTCTCTCTCTCTCTCTGTGTGTGCTACGACTCCGACTGAGTGACGCCGGGGTCCTATGAGGAGCTGGTAGCTGCCTCAATCGTGCCTGTAGGAACGGTAACCGGTAACCATAGTGATCATATACAATCTATGACTGAGCTGAGTCAGTGATTTTCTGAACTGAAAAATATCTACTATAAATGCTACATAAAGGCAATGAAGAGACAAAAAACAATTACCTCGTTTTTTCAAAAACCAAACAATGTAAGTGTCCTATGCCTGTTGACTTTCCCAGATGTGGCAGATTAGATTTGTTAAGGGGAATAGCTAGTCTGACAATAATGGCAATAAGGCTTTTGCACTTAGCAAACACAGCAAAATGTGGAGACCATAATTATGCATTTAGGTGAGTGGACAGAGGCAAATAATAAATGAACACAAAAAGAATGGTTGGATAAATCAAACAATTTATCGTCGTCAGGAAATAATGTTTTATCTTATCATTTAACCCATTGATTGTACTATATAAATTGACTGATGTTCACTGTCCTGTAACTTAAGCCACTATAAAAATAATTATAATAAGTAAATTTGTGTGGTGCAAGGTTTATGCAAACAACAAATAAAGGCCTACATAAACTTTTGACATCCTCTAATAGCAGGAAATCATGTTTTTTTTTATTGTACAGAGCAACCGAGGATATAGATTCTTAAATTATGGGCTATGAAAAACATTTCTTAATATGTCATACATCATTTGAAAGATATTTCTAATCTATAAATTGCAACAAACTAGTAATTAACACTTAAATTAAAAATTTGGAGTTATTCTTGGACATTTGAAATAGTAGTTTAAGCCATTAATTCTCAGGAATATGTTGTATTTCACATTGTTGTGAAATTCTATAGAGGTATAGAGGGTTAACTAAAATTATAAGATTTAAAATGTTGTCCTCCTGGCCTGCAGGCAATTTCTGATGACAGTAAGGCAGGCCCTAGTCAGTCAAGTGAGGATCTGCATGAGGGCAGCCACAGTGGAAAAAGAAAGCATGAGGAAGGAGAGAGAGTAGAATTACAGACAGAAGAAGCAGGGACAGAACAACAAGGAGGGACAGGAGGCAACACAGAGGGAGAGGATGTTGACATGATAATGACATATACAAAGCCAAATCAACCTGACCCTAAAGTTTTGCAAAAACAAGTGATGAAAGACCGGACACTGACATTCCAAAAATCATGGTATGAGAAGTATCCTTGGCTGCATGTTAGTATGGGTACAGAAGGTGTTCTGTGTTTTCATTGCTCTAAGTACTTCAAGACAGGGAAACCAGCACAAGCCAAGAGTATAGACCCAGCTTTTGTCAGTACTGGATTTAAAAACTGGAAAAAAGCACTTGAAAAATTTTCCATGCATGAGAAATCAGAGGGTCACAACATTGCTGTTACAACTGCTGCCTATGAAAACAGGCCAGTTACTGCACAGTTGAGCAGTGGAGTCAGTACCCAGCAGGCAGAAAAAAGAGCTAGCCTGTTAAAAATAATAGGGGGTGAGATGTTTCTGGCGAGGCAGGGATTGGCCTTTAGGGGGCATGAACATCATCAAGGTAACCTTGACCAGCTTTTAAAATACAAAGCTGAAGATGATCAATCATTCACTAGGTGGTTATCTGCAAAGAGGGGGGTGCACACATCTTGGGATTGTCAAAATTAGCGTATAAATTTGATGAGTTCATCGATTATCAGGACAATTGCAGATGAGATCCGGTCCCTTCCAGTCTTGCAGTATTCGATAATTATGGATGGGACAAGGGATATCTCTGGTGTTGAGCAGGAGGCACTGTGCCTACGTTATGTTGACACTGATTTGCTGGTGCACGAAGACTTTATAGGGTTGTATGAAACAACTTCTACAACAGGTGAAAACCTTGCCAGAATCATTTTGGACGTTCTGTTGAGACTGAATTTGCCAATATCTGGCCTCAGAGGTCAAGCATATGATGGGGCTTCAAATATGTCTGGAAAGTACTCAGGTGCCCAGGCTGTTATTCAGCAAGCACAGCCACTAGCGCCATATATACATTGTGGAGCACACTGTGTTAATTTAATTACACAACAGGCTTGCTCAGCCTCCAGTGTCGTGCGAAATGCACTTGACTGGATACATGAACTTGGCACATTTTTTGGGCAGTCTGGTAAGCTGAAAGACAAGTTTAAAGCCATTGTTGCAGCTGAAGGGGAAGGGCCAGCCCTGTCCATCAGGCCTTTATGTCCCACTAGGTGGACTGTACGCTCACCTGCTATCCGTGCTGTTCTCAGCCAATATGAGATGGTACTAAATGCACTGGATGAGATGGCTGCAAGTAATTCTGGATCTGCAAGCCGGGCAGAGGGCTTACGTGTTCGACTGCAACAGGGTAATGTTGTACTGGGACTTCTGCTTGCTTTAGATGTGATCAGTGAACTAGAGGTTCTAAATGCATCTCTCCAGAAAAACACTCAGACAGTGGAGGGCATGCTCTCTGCAGTCTCTCTTGTCCAAGAAAGCTTGAAATCCAAAAGAAACACTGAACACTTTGAGGCAGTCTTTAAGGAGGCAGGAGACATGTGTGACAATCTGTCTCTAGAGACCATTGTTCCACCACGCACACATAGAGATATTCTGGGCAGGCTCCTGCATACACACCTGGATCTGCTGTGGATTTTTACAGAGTAGAGTTTTACCGTGTCCTTGATACAGTAGATGCACAAACTAATGAGAAGTTTATGCAACCAGGCATTCAAACTTTAAAAGAACTGGAAAACTCACTCCTGACTCCCATTACAAATAATGCAGCAGTTTGGAAATGATATCCTGAACTGAACGAGGAAGACTTGAAAGTCCAATTAGCCATGTTTAAAAACAAGTACAAGGTCAGCACAACTGCAGATGCTGTGCATGTTTTGAGAGAAATGCCCCCTGAAGTCAGGGGCCTATTTGATCAGGTAGAGACATTAGTAAGATTGTTGATGGTGGTGCCCATATCATCTGCTGAGGCAGAGCGCAGTTTTAGTGGGTTACGCAGGTTGAAAACTTGGTTGCGATCAACCATGATACAAAAAAGACTCAATGGCATTGCTGTGTGCCATATTCACCAAGAGAGGCTTGACAGACTGGACAGACAAGAAATTGCCCAGCAGTATGTTCAGGGTAATGAAAGGAGGAGAGATGTTTTTGGGTCCTTCATTGAGTAAATTTGTTTGGCTGCACTAGACGGAATTTCTCATACTCAGCATACTTTCTTATTTTTATTTATGTAAATATGTTGTTGTTATTTTATTTTATTATTATTTTTTGCACATAGGTTCTTTGCTTTTTTGTTCATAATGATAGACTTTGTATGCTGAGATAAGCAAATGTTTAAATAAAACATACTTTGCTGAAGTCATGAAGTTTTGGTGGGTGATTGACATACTAGTCAAATAACAGTCTGATCATGCATTGTTAGTGGTGATCAGATAGGCCTTTGGCTTTGTTTACCTTTGTTTATTGTTTATCCATGATTTCAAATAAGAATCCCCCAATGGCTTTTTAGTGCAAATCATTAGCCCAAATTACGCAAAGTAACTACTTGAGCACTAGTTAAAAGCCCAAATTACACAAAATAACGAATTGAGTTTAAATCATTTGCTGACAGCTTGGTCCCCCCCAGTTAAAAAATCCTATCTGCACCCCTGGATTATCTTTGTATTGATTAAGAAATTGGCATGATACATTTACCTGACATAATAAATTGTTACATTTGATTATTCTAACTGACTTTGGCATTATTTGCATTAAAGAGTTAAAAGGAATAGTCAAACATTCGCTCACAATTAATGATCCACAGATATCATTAAAACATTTTCATTTATGGAGTCAGATGAAATAACGAGAGAATACATATTCAAATGTATTGCATTTAATCAAAAAATACTTTGCCTCGAGAAAAGGACAGTAACACGTAAAGACCTTCCGCGCTGCTCGGATGCCGGACTTTGGGCCGATTGAGCACGAGTTTACAACCTCTAACCCAAATTTGTGTTTTAAAAAGTCTTGTAAAAGGAGATTCTCTGCTTTTCAGTGGTATAGTTTGTCTCAGTTGGACATTCAGAGGCTCCGTAAAGAAACGTGATTGTCAATTTTTGATCAGCATTGATTCGTCAAAGAAACCCAATGCGGTTTGTCCTTCTGAGCCGAACAGGAACGATTGTTGATGCTTGTTGATTCGTTACTGTCACGGTGTCAAGTTCTGTGTGTTTTCTGACTGACCACAGCTCTGCCCAAACTTGAAAACTGCTTTATCTCTGATGAACGCAAAGGACAACTCAAATCTGTTCACTTTATGATTTTTTATTTTCTTAAAGATGGTTTGATAGATTGGGATGGAACAGAATAGGTTCATAACCTTTAAGATACACAAAAAAACATGAATTAGTTACAAATAAATCTCAATACCACTTTCTCAAAGTAATAATAAATAAATGTTACTGAATCCTCAAACCAAACCAAACAAAGTCATTTAGATTAACCTAGGATCTCTAATAGTTAATAATTAAAATACCAATCCCATAATTAAACTTATATTATAATTAAACAATACACATGCTTAGAGTAACGTTACTTATGTCAAGTTCTTTGTTCACTTAATAAAGTCTTCACTATTTAATTTAAATTGCACGTTACAACCAAGCAAAAGTCAAATAGAAGCATGAACTCAACACATTCAAACACATTCAATCACATTCTGTCCTACCAGTTGCGTCTTTGGATGATCAGGAGCTGTGGTCATAGTATCTTTTTTCAGGAACGGGTGAGAGGGCCAACTGAGCTCTTACCAAACATTTCAATGCCATGCACTTCCTGTGGGTGCGCAGGCAAATATGGTCCCAAGAGCACTTCCGAGAAGTTAGTTCCACCAACTCCGGTTGCATGGTTGCCCCCTGCAGTTTGGGAGTGCTCTGAGTGTCCTGGGTGAATCTAGGTTGGAGTGCTCAGTACAACTTGTAAGCATGAATTGACACAACACCTCCCACTTGACCTCCTGGTTCTTCAACCCAAGGAGGTCACACCAGTACTGTGATGTGTCGGATTTAGTTACTCCATTTTTGATCCTTTTGCTGCTGCTGATCTTCAACTGGAAGCAGGACAACTATCCGTCTGACATCCCTGTGAAGAATGTTGAAGATTTTATTATTTAGAAAATAAGTAATTTAACTGATTTTTGTACACTATTATTTCCTTGTCTGTGGGTGACTTTGGCTGACTTTGGAACCTGAGAGCACAAGGTGTTGTCACAGCAGAAAATTCTATTTCAGTAATGTCACATGGTACAAAACTATTTCTCAAAATACCTATAGAATGTATTACCATGTTTGGGACAAGGAGAGGGTATATACGTTTGCTGGGCAATTTTTCTGGAGGGTCTTTTCTGCAGAGGGACACTCGGCTTTGTTTGTTAATAAAGTCTAATTTTTTCTGATGTCAAATATCTTTGAAGTCATTCCCCTGAAAAGAATTTAACCACAACAAATGGCGACCCCGGCAGGACTTGGCTTAGGAGCTGAAGGAGCCACGAAGGGATCGCTGGTGACTCACACAGACAACAGTGGCCGCTGTACTTTGAGGTGAGCAGTTTTTGCTTTTGAATAAGGTGTATGTGTTAGTCACCAGTGGCCCGGATGTGGTAAGAAAAGCTTCTCCAAATTTAAAGAACTTAAAAAGTGAAAAGGAGTGTTTGATATCAGAAAAAATTGCATGTATTGTCTTTGTATGTCAAGTAGTTGGTAAAAGCGCGGGGGGGCTCCCAAAAGTGTTTGCTAGTGCTTGTTTAATCCTGAGTGGATTCTATAACTACTGGTGATGCTGATTTAGCGCAAAGAGTTTTGACGTACGTACGTAAGGTTCTGTGTTTGTTCATCAAGTGGGCCTTGAAGGATGATGAGCAAAAAGCATGCACACAGAGGGTTTGAATTCACTGATAAGGATATCAGTTAAGTTTTGTGTTACTTGTCAAGAGGGCCTAGAGGATGGCAAGTGTACTGATAAGGATATCAGTGGTTTATCTGTGCTTACTTTGAGAAGTATAGCATGTGCACAGATGGTTAGCTCACGGATACCGCTTTGTTAAACAAAGTTTTAACGAAGGACTGCTATGGGTGAAGCTGGAAAAAATAGAGGTTTTAAAAGTCTATAGGTTTAGAGTAACGGTTACCGCCTCGAATGCGAGGGACTGCTCGGGTTACTAAAATTATATAGGATAGTTAAAAGTGTCACTGTGTTGATTAGTGAATCTGTTAATGTATTGTTCAGATCTGACAGGGAGTACAGAATAGTGTGTGTGTGTAAGTGTTTGTGGGATCCTGTGTCTTGTGTGACTGTGCCTGTGGTTGAAAATAAGTGACCTCTGACCCTGGTTGCTTGAAGGGACAGAGAATGTGTGAATGACCTGTGAATGAAGGGACTGAAATGGTGTGTATTAGAAAAAGAAAAAAAGAAAAGTAAGGGAAAACAATTGTTTCAAGATATTAGCTTAGCAGAATATAGTAGTATAAAATAAGTTAAAATAATAAGATATATAGTTAATCAATAAATGTAATGATAAATATTAATAGATGAATATAAATAAGATTGCACGTGCTTAATATATTATATATTATATCTGAAGACGTCTAAAATTTGTATCTCATTATCCCTGAAGACAGTGTGGAAAAAGTATTCCATTGCAGATAAATAAGTTTGTGTTAAGAGAAAAATAACTGGTGCAGTGTGCTGAGGGTTAGCAAGATTGAGTGACCAAGTTTCAAAAGTCAAAAATACTTTACAGAAGTTGATGAGAGTAAAAAATAAGAAGAATTCCTTGATGATTGTTGAGAAACATACTAGATTATTGTGAACACAGCATGCAGATATAGAAGAAAGATTGAAGTCTGATTTTATGATAGGGAAAATTATTTAATTGAATTATTCTCAGATCATCAGAGTTATATTATAGCTGATATAGAAAAACAGAACTAGCTTGCTTTTTCCTGCAATGAAGAACTGCTTACTAATAGAATGAGGGAAATGCTATGGTCAACCAGTGAGATTTTTATATAAAAGAAATAGTGAAAAGATGCAGGTTAAAAAAGTGGCATGTAGATAAAGAGCTAATAGCTTATATGTAAAAGTTCAATTTGACTCATAAAGATCTCTGAGTGTTCAAATTGCAGATGGAAACAGAGCCCTGTGGAAGCAACAAGAGGGCAAAGGGCAAAGACATGAATGCAGAGACACTGACACAGAGAAGAAGAGAGTGGGTGAGGGGTTCTCAGCTCCCCTCCTGAAGTTCAAAAAGACCCAAAAAGACCGAGTTAATGGAAAGACTGGAAAAGGTGAATCTTTCACTTGAGACTTTTCCTAAAGACAAAGACAAATCCTGAGATGCAAAACTGTTACAGGATTGATCAAAAGCCCAAAGTGAGAAGAGACAGAGAAACAGCAGAGCCGATTCTCCACTCTGCAATGGCCATTGAGTCACAGCAAGGCTGAAAAACATGTCAACGAACACTGATCTAAAAACAGAAGAACTGACCCTTACGGGGCACACAGGTGTGACAAACCTAATGAACACTCTAGAGACTGCTTCAAATTTAGTTCATTATTATATTAACTTAATTCATTCTGATTATTCACTGGTCTCATGGCAATTCTTTATATTCTCTGCTAAACTAACCCTCTTTGCTCTTTCAATAGGTACAAGTCCAGCTCTATAAGAAAAAAAAATACAGAGAAGTGGGTGCTCAACTCACAAAATAGTTAAAACTGAGGCTGGTGGCTAAAAGCATGATAGAATTATTCTCTGGCAAAGAAAAAAAAACACAAAATGTCAGAGAATGATTATTTTTGTTTGCAAAACAATGGTACTGGTCACTCCATCTTGTTTTAATATTTTTATAGAGATAAATTGGAGAAGGATAAATAACTCCAAAAGTCCAAAAATTATTAAATTAAAAATGCTGTCAAAACTGGGATAATGAGATGGAAATGTTATTGGCCATGGATCCAAGATTAGGCAGAGATCTCCAATTTTATTCTTAAAGAAGCTCATGAGCAAAAAACAAAAAGAATATGAAAAAGTAGACCAAACAAATGACAAAATGCATTTGAGAAATTACAATTGGCTGTCTTACTCTCAACTGCACCATACTAAGGCCTATTATTCTGAAATATTTAATCTATTAGAGTTTGGGAAAAAACAAGAAAAAAGGGATTATAACAACAGTGGTAAACTAAGCATTAAGATAACTGACAATTCTGAATAGTGTTTGAATAGCTGTTGTGATGTTGTCTGTCAGACCTTTGGAATTCCACAGCTAAAATTATAAGTTCCGCATTTAGAGCACAACCTGCGGAAGAAGAATGTGTGATGGCCATGAGTGACTGATTATGAATGAATGAGTGTACACTAAGGCAAATCAATTATTTTGCCTACAGCTGTATCTAAATTTCATATGTGGGCCCACAGGGCATATTCTGCCCAATAAAATAATGACCATGGATGGATTTGGTTAATATCCAAGTCGAAACTGTAGTGACAATAGAAAAAGAAAATGGGAAAAAATTTGTAAAAGAAAACAAAACAGTACTATATTTTGCGCAGCGCCTAACACATCTGACTTTCCTTTCAGAATATCATGATGGAGCTGACGTTTTGTCAAAAGTCTGAAATATTGTCTTGTAACTTTTGTCTTGTTGCAAAGTGGGTTGAGTGTTGTCAAAAATGCCTGATAACTAGTATGCTGATAGTGGGACTCAAAACAAAGAGATAGCTGAGCTGAATTGACTAATTGTAAAAAGTAATATAGGGGTAAAGCCCTACTGCTAATGAGCAGAAAACACACAAAAGAGGCCAGAACACCACTCAGCCCACATGATCATTTTACAGATGACACCAAGAAGGACAATGGGCCAGATGAGCAGATGATTTAAATTGTTGTTGTCACTAACTGAACTAACAGAAATAATGAAGGTTTCATTCACAGATGAGAACAGTTCAATTCCAGGAAGGTTTCTGGGACGATTCAAACAAAAAGAACCAGTGACTGTGCTTTGTCATCTCAGAAGAAGCTTGAACATTGATCAGCAACTGACATTTGAGTCCATGGCTCTCAACTTAAAATACGCCAAACGACTCCAGGAAACCCCCACAACAGCGAGTGAGGTTTCAAGGACATGCTGGCAATGACCTTCCCTTGCCAATGAGAGAAAAGGAAAAAGCCAATTACAACTCACAATGATCTCATGAATGGAAAAAGAAGAACTTTAAATGAAAAGTTGCAGAATAAGAAACTTTCAAGGAGTTGTGCAAAGAAGAGAGAATCAACAGAGATGAGTACAAGTTCAAACAATAGTCAACATCAACCAAACTGTCTTTAAATTTAATGTTAAAGCCCTTGAATACACTAGTAACAACTTAATAATAACCCCACCAGAAAGAGAAAATTATTGAATTAAAGAATATATCAAAAACAACGTAAAAACGATAATGAAAAATCAGAAAACAAATGAAAATAATGAATGATAAGCGACTAATTCAAGTAACTGTCATAGCACAGTGCGAATTAAGACAAGTCATGAAGGAAAATACAAATAGACCTAAATGACATTTTAAAATAGATCATAATGGGTACTCGAATGTAATTTGTCAATAAAACGGGTATACATAATTAATTTAAGGCTACAGTTGAAAATTAAAGAAAGATTAACACTGGCTATTAACAAATATTTGATTTCATTTATGATTTGAATTATGATTTGATTCAATATGCTATTTGACTAATTAAATGTATTTTAAATGGTGCTAATAGAACGACCACCTCAGATGGAAATTGTTCAAATTCAATAACAAAAAAATTGTTATAGCATATAGACTGTTCAATACCATGTAGATTATTGCCTTATGAACAATCTATATGGTGGTACCAGAGGGGGGTAAGAATGACAGGTTATTGCACAAAAACATACTTTTTGAATATTCTCAAACCATGCGCAAGGTATTCCCTTGCGCAAGGGGGGAGGGATTAAAAGAATAAGGAAGGACAATAATTAAAAGGCTAAATTAAGAATAAGGAAAAAGAATAAGGAAAATTAAATAAAAGGCATTTTTTGCAATTGTTGACTGTATAGCAGAGAAATTTGCGACAAAAATAAAGGTAGGAAAGGAACAGTGACAAAAATAGGCCATATATCAGTACCAGAAGGACTAATAAAACTCTTGGTAATGGATTATATGAACAAGATAGAGATGGGTAAAGGCAATGAGATCAACAGAGGAGGGTCAAGAGAAGTAATTAAATTTAAGACCAAAGAATTATTCCTTAGATTTGAAATTCTATCAGAAATAAGTTTAGATAATGGTTTAGCAGTCATTCTAGAAAAATTGAAATTAACATTAATTGTATGCAGAAACTTAAAATACAGAAAGGAAGTTTTAACAATAATTAAGTTATAATGCTTTATGTTTGAAATGGTTGAGGAAAAAACTTAGATATACAGGAAAAAGAAATGACCGTACAATGAATATGTAAGAGTATAAAAAGTTATTTTCGAGAGTTATTTTTTCTAATTGTCTAATGAGTTCATTGAATTACTTTTATGAAGTAAATGTAACATTGCTCTTGAAGCTTTCTTAGTTTGAGTGATTACATGTGACATAATTAAGTTAATTCATGATAGTTCATTTAGAAATTAGTAGAAAGGAAGAAAAGGTATTCAGTTAAGGTATGCTTGAACTGAGGAGCTATAATGAGAAAAAGCTGCAACACGTGAGAATATTTATTGTTTAAATTTGGTAATAAAGTAGACAGAATTTGAAATGTAAAACGTTATAATGAAGAAAATTGTGATTTAATGTAGCTGCACTACAGTGTTATGGTTGTTCATCAACTAAAACATGACTGACTAAAAGATTGATTCTTCAAATTTAAGAATTGATATTCTTTCATAGAATTAAGAAGCGAATAAAAAAGAGAAAAAGTTATTTTTACCCACTTCTATATTATATCGAAATTCATATGGATTATGCGAAATAAACATGCAAACTAAATCATTTATTCTTCTATAATCAGCAGAGATTTATTATAATGATTTGACTTTATAATAATGAAAACAATTACATGAAAAAAGTAGAATGACTTATGTTTGGAGATTTATTTAGCAAATACAATTGAATAAAAAAAAAGTTAAGGAAAGCTTGATTAAAAAAAATTAGAAATGTTTTTTGGAGTTGAAATATTAAAAGAGGGTTATTATTCAGTTGTGTACTTCCCATATTAAGAAGATAATAAAAACTAATTTTAGAGGGCAAAAAAATAATTTATTATTAAGATTGAGCTTATAAACCAAATTGAGATTTACAATCATTGGACATTGACTGAAGTACCTCGGATAAGGATGAAGAAGAAAATGAATAAGCCAGATCCTGGGTGTCTGGGTCGAAGAGGATATCTACACCGCAAGAGAACTCTTAACTGTATAAGGGATTTTTGTGTTTGACATGTTCTACATAACTGTGACTATAAGACAATGCTGAACCAATTTCATCCACACACTTGTAACAATGTTTGATGGTTTATTAGGGAGGATTCGAGTCTTTTACTTTCTCCATTGAAAAAGAAAAAAACAACTGAAAGAAAGAAAATGTATGGAGAAAGATGTTTGGCTCGATTGCTCCTCCGGAGTATGGTGGCATAATTTCAGTCATTGAAAATAAGAATGAGTGACTTAATTTAGTCACTAAGGTAGTATGACTGAGGGGACTGGATTTTGAAACTACACTCTGGAAAGGATAGCGAATGTGGGGCTTAAATAAGCCCCAGAGGAGGGAATGTTGAAGATTTTATTATTTAGAAAATAAGTAATTTAACTGATTTTTGTACACTATTATTTCCTTGTCTGTGGGTGACTTTGGCTGACTTTGGAACCTGAGAGCACAAGGTGTTGTCACAGCAGAAAATTCTATTTCAGTAATGTCACATGGTACAAAACTATTTCTCAAAATACCTATAGAATGTATTACCATGTTTGGGACAAGGAGAGGGTATATACGTTTGCTGGGCAATTTTTCTGGAGGGTCTTTTCTGCAGAGGGACACTCGGCTTTGTTTGTTAATAAAGTCTAATTTTTTCTGATGTCAAATATCTTTGAAGTCATTCCCCTGAAAAGAATTTAACCACAACAAGAACTGTTGCAGGTATCTTGGTTGAGTGTTTTTTCATCTTTTTAGTGGGCTTCACAGTTGCGACTGGGTAGCTGGGGAAGGATCGGAGATATACATCCCTCACAATTCCCTTCCTGTCAGTGTTGACGTCAATGACTCTGGCAAGCCTGAACTGACCTCTTAAGGTGTTCTGGTCAGCCAGCCAGATGACATCTCCAATTGCCACATTCCTGTGAGCTGTGTGCCACTTGGTCCGGACAAACAGGTTTGGTCCGGCTAACTGGCTCCATTTCCTCCAGAATTCTCCTCTGGGTCCAGTTCTTCCGAGCAGAAGTGAATTTGGGCTAATGTATTCTACACAGTCCTCCTGGCTCTGAGTCCTGGCATCAATAGGTCGTTCATTGGCGAGGTTGGAAGCCATATAAAGGAAAGTTTGAAACTCACCCCATGTGAAGACCCCATTACCCCCCAGATTGTGCAAAGCCCGCTTCACAGTCCAGACAGCAGCTTCAGCAGCTCCGTTTCTGTGAGGTGAGTCTGCTGGATGGATCCTCCAGCTCCATTCTGTGCCATGCCTGGAGACTTCATCTTCAAGCTTTGATTTCGGTCCAGAAACATGTAGAGCTCTTTGAGGGCAGGTTTGGCTCCGACAAAGTTCTTTCCAGGATCCGACCACAATTTCCTCTGATGTCCTCTCAGTGGCGTAAATCTTTGGTAGGCTAACAGGAAGCCTTCAGCTGACTGGTCACTGACAAGGTCTGTGTGCATAGCTCTGGACGCCATGCAACAGAAGACAATTCCCCACACTTTGAGTTTCACCTTCTTTCTCACCTCATCCTTCACTTCGTAAGGTCCAAATAAGTCCACTGTCGTGTACTCAAATGGATTGGCTGGTGTTATTCGCTCCGATGGAAGGTCACTCATGATCTGTTGGCATCTTCAGGCCTTAAGTCTCCTGCATGTCACACAGTTATCAACGATCTTCTGAGCTAGTTTCCGGCCTCTTACCACCCATGCTTTCCTTATCATCCGGAGGAGTGTGCCTGCGATTTCTTCATGATTTGCCTTGTGGGCTTCTTGAGCTAGAAGAGTGGATACCCATGATGTGCAGGGCAAGATTGGTACTGCAGTTTTTTCTTTACTAAAGATTTGGAATCTTCCTCCACAGAGCAAAAGTCCAGTGCTTTCCTCTCTGACCACAGCAAGTCTCCTGAGTGTGGTGTCTGGCAAGGTTACCTCCCTTTGAGCCGCAAGGAAGAGATCCCTGAGTGCATCTTCACACTCCATGATGGTAAGTGTAGCTTCCTTGACTCTGGACTTGATCTCAAGAGCTGAAGGAATCTCCTTCCTCTTTGGCTTGCTTGTGGTTGAGGTCTTGGCCAGCATTTCTTTCCACTTTGTGGCAGCTCTCCACACCCAGGCAATGACTCTTATCAACCTGGTTAAACTGCTGAACTTACTGATGTTAAGGATTTTCCTCACTGAAGAACCAGAAGGTGGCCTCCGGACTTGGATTTGGTGCCCTTTTCCGCAAGGGCTGCTTTGCAGGTCCTTCTTTTGGTCAGAGGTTGGAGACATTGGTATTGCAGTTGCAGGTGGAGCATGTTGGTTTTTTCCCACCTGTGCTCGGGTCAGTGCTGCTGTAAAACATTTCCTTTGGAGCTTGTTTATACCTTCTTTGGCATCTGCAGCGACATCTTTGGCTGACTTTGTCGGCCACTCCTCCACAGGTCGTTTCAGAAACTCTGGGCCATTTTGCCACACAGAGTTCTCTTTGAGGTCTTCTGGGGTTGCTCCTCTTGTTGTGAGGTCAGCAATGTTTTGCTCACCTGGAATCCATCTCCAGTCTTCAACTGATGTGGACTTCTGGATCTCTCCCACTCTGTTTGCAAAAAAGGTCTGGTACCCATAACTGTCCCTTTGGATTGCACCCAGCACAGTTTGACTGTCCAGCAGATGGTGCCACCGTTCCGACTGTATCCGACTGTGCTTTTCAATGTATTTCCTGAGTCTTGCAGCGAACACAGCACCACAGACCTCAGCCTTCACTGGTTCTCCCTTTTGGTCAAGTGGTGTGAGCTTGGCTTTGGACTCAACAAGCCGGACCAGGATGCCTTGCTCGGTCTCCCACTTGAAGTATGCAACAGCTCCATAGCTCTGGTCGCTCCCATCTGAGAATGTTATTCCCCAGGGTTCTCCAATCCTTTTGACTGGTGTGAGGCTTCTATGGAAGGTAATTTGGTTGAGGCGTATGTATTCCTCAAACAGGTGGATGGCTTCTTCTCTAAGTCTTTCAGACAGAGGTGTGTCCCACGTGTCTCGTGTTAGAGTTTTGCCTCCAGCTTCTACAGATGGTGGTCAACCAGAATGAGACTTTTACCGCCGCCGTTCCCGCGGCGGCAAAATTGGGATGTGTATTTGCTGCCTTTTACCGCTGAGTGGCGCTGTAATCACAGACTTTGAAAAGTGTCAGTTTATTCTCTTTATGACGTAATCTGCCGCGGCAGTAATTTGAGCTGAGGTCACAGATAAATTCAAGATAAATATTGTGGTTAAACGAATTCAAATTCATTAAATTTAAACAAAGTAGACACACGTTAACATTGTGTGCCCAGTTTTTCTATAATTTAGAAAGGCTATGTCAATAGGTTACTTGTCATTTTCTTCGTGTTATTTTAATGTGTTTGTAGATTTATTAACTGAAACATAACAGTGAAATAACTTAAAATAATTTACCGTGAAATTAAAACATTTTCAGGACTTGCAGCTCCTAACCGATGTAGTCGGTTTAAGCATTCTTTGTTATATTCAGAACTAAATAGCCTTACATGTTACAAACTTTTAAAACAGAGAAAATAGTAGACGTTGGCGATTCAGACGGTAGCTCTGTGGTCAAAGCATTATCAATAGCCTCTCGAAGCTTCAAACGATCTGAGATCGAATCTCAGTGTAGCCGACAGTGTTGTTTTTTCCGTTCTTGATGCTTAAATATGCATCTGTTTATTAAAGTCAATCATCTTGTTTAATTATCAATTGTACATTACAACATCAATTTGCTACATTCCCGCTGCAAAGACGACACATCTGATGAAGGAAGACTGTCAGCCGATTGCACCAGAAAATGAAGATGATTCGTCTTTAATCTGCTAAATAATTTTTTTGTGTGTGTGTGAATCATTCACGAGATTGAGATGACTGACAGTGATACCCGGCCATATCAACGGAAGACATTTTTCAAAACAGATCGAACAAATCAGAAAAATACTTTCAATACAGTATTGCTTTCAATTAAAAAATAAACAATGAAAATGTAAAATAAAAATAAAATTAATTAAGTTTGAAAACCCATCGCACATTTTAAGATATGAATAAAGTGTCGGGACAGTTTATTTATTTAAACAGGGTTGCATCGATAGAGTTTATTCCCTTTGTGATGCAAAATAAGAAACACAGAATCTTAGGCCTATTCTTGCAACATTTTAAATTTCTATTGTCAAAGAAATTGCAGCTAAATTAAAAAATTAAAACGGTACAAAACGGAAAAAGTTCAAAGCAACATAAATTAAGAACAGGCGTTTTTCTTTGCCTCTCTCGCGCTGGATATTTTTTTTGTAAGTTTGGTCTCCCTCACTGCGCGCGGCGGGTCTTTCTCGAAAATAAGCATTTCAGCGTAAAAAAACACCATACAGCTGATAATACTGTATATGTCGCTGTGTGTCATCCACACAAATCACGAAAGAAAAAACTGTAACAAATAGCTTTTGTTCCTTCAAAGATACAACATGCCTTGCTGAATTCACCTCACAATAAAACGAGGTGGGTCGCCAATAAAAGAGCTCTGTATCTGCTAAATTTAAATTGTTTGTGGAAAACCTATACAATCAATAAAACTACAATATATAATTTAATAAGATATAGGGCCTACTGTACATAGGCTATGGACTTTTGGAGATTTTGAGATTAATCCTTAAAAGAATTTTGCCTTTGCCTCATCAGGCTGGCTCCGACACTCTCCATATGAAAGACGGAACATTAACACCTCTGTCCTGCACCCCCACGATAAAGCAAAGTATTGCCTTCTCCAAACCCCCCACAGGCTAGCTGAGTTTGCAAAACAAAACAAAGAGTTTGCCACTCGTCGTGCCAAACAAATTATAAACTTCAATATTTAATTCAAAACAATCTCAAAACGCTTTGAGAC
Organism: Leucaspius delineatus; assembly: GCA_023718395.1. Lineage (NCBI taxonomy): Eukaryota > Metazoa > Chordata > Actinopteri > Cypriniformes > Leuciscidae > Leucaspius > Leucaspius delineatus. The sequence goes on along the minus strand of CM043364.1, from coordinate 43,850,049 downwards.
ATTTTGAAAAGCCGTGGATGCATTACTGCCACTGGAACCATGAACACAACAGAATACTGGTTCTGATTTTATTGTTTGTCGTTTAAACGTCATATATATGAATTATTATAGGCTACAGAAGTAAAGTCATTGTATAATATTTGTTCCTTAGTGTAAAATGGAAATGCATGGCGATTTTATTTTGTAAATAGGCAAAAAAAAAAATGTTTTAGAAGACAAATCTCTCTGCATCAACAATAGACTATAAAATGCATTAATAGGCTAATATAAAAACACCAGTAGTCCAAGTTAGTTCGGGATTCGAACCCGTGTCATCTAAATGATCGTAACGTACGTTCAACCACTCGGCCACTATTCACTCGTTGCGATACGGCCTAACGTTCCAGTGCATGTGTGTTCGCTCGCACGAGCGAGAAACGCTCTTCATTCAAATGAACGCGCCGCCGCATTTGTTGAACACTAATTCAACATGCCAGAATAAAACCTGGCTTTAGAACAATGCATAGCGCCACTCGTCGTGGTGTGCCAAAAATTACAATAATTTAGTTTAATTTATTTCAGTGTTAATGTTTGAGTTAAAAAATCCTCTACAAATTAAATTAACCCAAAGTCGGCTATAAGAGTCCTTTAGGCTACGTAAAAAGCAAAGGGCTTACAGTCTTAACATTTAGGCTACTTTGCTTAAATTCGATACATTTATTTTCAGTAGGGCCTAATACATTTGTAGGGATGTAATTTCAGTATGCTTTACCAACGCTATGTATTCAATTAAAGTTCCAAGAGGTCTGGTCTCTATATTTCCTTCCCAGCTGACACTTATATGCAAGTGCACAGCAAAAATCACAACTTGTGCTTGCTGCGAACGCAGGTTATTTAAGGTGTCTCAACTGTACCCTACAGTGTGAATTCGTTACAAGGTTTCATTTAATTACATTAACGTGCAGCAATTTGTACAAATAGAGTCTATAGGCCTACTGTTGTAGACATTAAATAATCTCATTTAGTATCATATTTGTTAAAATATTATAATGTTTTTTTTTTTCAATCTATGTTGAATATGAAAAGTGAACAGCACGAGTAAGATAAGATGCATTATATCGAGAGATGGATATGGAGCGGGTCAGACATGATTTTGACCACTTCATTAAGTTTTGTTTAGTAGAAACCTTTTTTTAAACTGAATTTCGTTTTCTATAAATTGTATCTTAATTTTAATCATTTTTTCATCACCCAATTGTCTGGATTCAATAAGAGAAGCAAACAGACACTAATCATAGAGGCGCCCGTGAGGTCACTTGCATTGCACGTCAGCTGGAGCGCATCTCATCCTCCTAACTTAACGAAACTCAGCGTATGCCTCACACAGACATGATAAATACATCAAATACACAAAGCTTGAAATGTCTTCAAACGAAATAATTCAAAACGAAAAAGAAAAAGGCTACTCTCTGATTATGTCTTTGTGCATTTCTCTCTAGGTGCGTTCACTACAAATATGGCGATCGTCAACTTCATCTTTGCAGTCGACACTGTCAGAAAACACTAGTTCATTGATAAAAATCATATGAAGACAAGGCATATATTAAGTTATTTTAGCTGTTATGAGAAAAATAAATCTAACAAAACCTAAAATCTAAATCTAATAAATAAAAATAAAAAATATTAACGCCAATTCAACATGCCAGAATAAAACCTGATTTTTGAACAATGCGTAACGCCACTCGGCCTGGTGTGCCAAAACACTACATTTTAAACTTCAATGTTTAATTCAAAACAATCTCAAAACGAGTTGTGATTTTTTTTAAAGCCTAGCCTATATACATTAAGGGCATTGAAACCAGGATCTTAACTAAAACGTGTTCCGCGTAATCTCTCAAAAATTATGCCACACTACTCCATGTAATTTTTTTTTTTTAAGGACTGCTTTTGAAATCACTATAAATTGTATCGCTCACGAGAGCTCTTCGTTTATCTAATTCCTCAATAGAATAGTAAAAATATTCAGCGTCATTGCTCCTAACATCGTCTCTATTTTTAACTTTTGATTCTATTTTTTCAGCTGTAAAATTGATTCTATCTTTGGTTCTATTCTGTTGTAGCCTAATAGGCCTATTTATATAAATGAAAAATATGCCTATTATTTAACCCACTTACATTTTAAAATACGGCAATTGCTGCTGTTTTGCACAATGTCCCTTTGCGCCACCTGGCGGTCATTTCGGGAACGACTTTGAAATGCGGCTGGTTTATTTTCGCCGCGGTAATTTCGCCGCGGCGGCTGGCGCGGCGGTAATAGGCATTCTGGTTGACCACCATCTGTAGAAATGCTTTTCTGACTAGAATGGCTCCTTTCTGTTTGGCAGGTGTTGCAAGGCCTATTGGGTCATACAAAGTAGCTACTTGGCTAAGTAGCTGTCTTCTAGTCAGTGGATTTGGAGTTTTTCTTCTCACCTCCAACGAGATTTTGGCTGATTCTCATCTTCTTTTTTCTCTTTGAGAAGTTTATTGAGGTCATGAGGTACAGTTTGTCTGGTTCGACCAGGTAACCAACTCCAAGGGCTTTGTTGTCTCCTTCTCTCAATTTGTTGGGGAGAATGAAGACTTCATATGACGATGCTGGATGTTCTGATGTAGACGTCTGCCTCCCACTTTGGCCTGATCGGACCCACGGCTTGAGGAAGATTCCACCTGCCTTCAGAATTTCTTCGACTTTTTTGGTGGTTTCGTCTAGCTTTTCCAGGTCATTATGGGATGTCATGATGTCATCTACATAGGAATCCTCTTCAAGGACTCTCCGTTCCTCCTCCAGATGAGTGAACATGGGCAGCTTTGCTGTCTCTCTCATGGCCAGTTGTGCGATGCGCCCTGCTGGTTGATTGCCAATGTTGACCCTGGTGATGGCATATTCCTCAATTTCTCCATCTTCACTGTTTCTCCAGAGAAATCTATGGAGGTGCATCTCCAGATCTTCAAGCCACACAGAATTGTACATCTTGATGTCGCCAAGGGCAGCATGGACTCCTCTCCTGAACCTTAGTAGCACTGCTCGGATGGGATTAAGTACATCAGGCCCTTTCAGGAGAAGGTCATTCATGCTGATTCCTCTAAACTTCTGGCTGCTGTTCCATACCAGTCGGACAGGTGTTGTTACAGAGTGTGGGTTTGGCGCCACCAAGTGACTGACGTACCATACTGGTCTTTTCCAGTCAGCAATGGTCTCTCTAGTGAGTTTCTTTGCTGCCTTCCTTTCCACCATCTCACGGACTTGAGTTGTGTATACTGCACGCCACTCTGGTTCTTTCTTGAGCTGTTTCTCCGTCCTCAGAAACGTGGCTTCCACTGCGCTTCTGTTGTTGGGCAGGGAACTTGGATCTTCAATCCAGGGGTATTTTGTCTCCCAGTGAGGCTCCTGACTATGCACATCTGACTTCACATAGCTGAGGCCTTGCCTGATCATCTCAATCTCTCTTTCTTCACTCAGAGTCATGTCTTTGCTTCCTGGTTGACAGTTACCACACCGGCATCCTCCACACATGGGTTCGCAGGCCGCACCAATGCTGTCCCACTTCCACCAGTCCAAGAACTCTCTGCCAATAACAGTGGTTTTGGTTTCAGCTCTAGATTCTTGCATCTCAGCAATTTCTTGATACTTCACTGCTGTGATTCTCATCGATCGTGCAAAGTGAGTCTCAGAATTGTGCAGGGCCATATCCACTACTTCACAGAGGTCTGGATGTGCTCCGCCAATGGTCTTTCCTAAAGGGCTTTCCCACAGGACAAGATCTCCTACTACTTTTACTCTCTGTGGAGCAAGTCTTCCTTCACGGTGGCTTATGAGAAGCTCAACATGTTCTGGTCTGTGAAGATCTTCCAGGTTGGTGTCGGGGAAGAACTTCTTGAGTTGCTGTGCTTTGATTACTCTGTGAACTTTTGCAATTTCATCTAACCCATAACAGATCAGCTCATGAGCTCTCTCTGTGCCTCTAGGTGTCTTGACTCTTACCTTGAGTAAGTATCTTTTGGTCTTTACCTTCATGGCCATGCCTCCAACTCCATGGACGACAAGCGTGATCTTTTCACTTTGAAGCTTCAGTCTCCTGGCAGCTATATGAGTGATGTAGTTGGTATCTGATGCGAAGTCAATGAGAGTTCCAATTTTCTGTCCTGCGTTGGTGGTTACTTCGAGAAGCATAAGAATAATTAGTAACTCACGTGTGCTTGAGTCCATCACTCCAGGAAGGCTTCTTCCAGTGCAGTGTGATTTTGCAGCCATGTTGGTGAAGGCTCTCCTGAATTTTTCTGTCATGTCCGGGGTAAGCTCAGATATTTTTTTTTTTTTGCTCCTCTGTGAATGTTTGCCTCCTGGTGCTGGGTTTTCCCACTTTCACGGATTCTTTCTCCTTGAATCCTCCTTTCAGGCAGAGAAAGAAATGGTGATCTGAAGAGCTTCCTCTTCTGCAGTCTCTGTTCCTGCACAGGTAAGTGTCCGTACATTCATCATCCTCTGCATGACATCTGAGGCATCTTCTGCATGCTCTCAGCCTTTCGACAGCACTCAGCTTCTCACCAGGCTTTCATTTTTTGAACTGTTTACAAAAGAAGATCTTCTCACAGTGCTTTTCATCTCCACAGACAACACATCCTCCTTTTCTCGTGGACTTTGTGGAGGCATACCTCTTCTCCAGGTACGTAGCTTTCTTTTCAGGTTTTTCACCTACACCCAGTTGGTCTAGTTTCTCTAGAATGTCCTCTTGCGTCTTTAAAGGGTAACTAAACCCTAAACCAACTTTTTTTAGTGAATGATCTGTAAGAATGGGGCTTTATTAGTGCTGTTCATTGAATCAAGTAATTTTTTTGACATTTGAGTTTAAAGTATTTTAATTTTACTAAATATGGTGTAAAAACGTCTGAGTGCTGCCCTCTTCAGGTTGAACAGTGGCTACTGCAGTTGAATTTTCCTATTGGAAGTTGTGGTACACTCTGATGTCAGAGGGTACCAGATAACCACGCCCTTGCCTGCAGAGAGATACGTCTCAGATGCACTCCCCCTCTCCACTGGGCTCTGCCTACTTTTCCAGCATTTTTCAAATATTGCCAGTGGGTGGAGTCAGGCTCTGACCAGGGGTTTAGTTACTCTTTAAGAATGTTAGAAGGATGTCGAAGTGATTGTCAGGTGTGACTACATTTCTTGGATTGACCATGAATGTCAGGCAGTCCCTCTTTATATTATCTGGCAGCTTGCTCTCTATGGATCTGATCACAAGGGGATTCTTTATGGCTCCAGTGCTTTCGAGCTCCGTGAGGTCATTCAGGGCATTTTCCACAGCTTGAATTAGGTCAATTACCTTCCTTGGCTTGTGTGACTTTAAAGGAGGGATCCTCTCTAGGTCCTCAATTATCTCCAAGGCAATTGTTGGCTTGTTTCCATACCTGTTTTGAAGTACTCTAAATATGTCTTCAGCACTGTTGTATGTTGACAGGCTCAGGTCTCTACATATTCTCTCGTCCACACTGTCAAGGAGTTGGAACTTCTTCACTTCCACTGAGCCAGTCGGCTCTCCCTGCTTTTGCAGACTTTCCCAGTCTCTCCTCCATCTATGGAAATTCCTCCTAAACCCAGTGAATTTAGGTAGACTGGTTGGCTTTATTCTCACCACTGGTTGTGGAACTACTGTTGGTTGAGGCTCTGGCAGGGACGGACTGACAATCTGTGCGTTCTGGAAAAGTCCAGAACGGCCGTCCAACCGAGGGCCGTCGGCACAAGAAAAAGTATAATAAAGCAATATGAACAGCCAACAGCAGGGGCACTAATACGATCACTTATACGCTACGTGTAAAAAAAAAAAACAACTGAGGAAGAAGAGTCGGCCTACTAGCCACTGACAGAAAGTTAGTTTTATAAGGCTTACGCTACCTATACGACACTTTTAAATTTGCTTACATTATATTTGAATAGTTAAGTTATAGTATAGCAGTGGTCTCCAACGTGGTGCCTGTGAGTTGCCCGCTAAACACATTCTATAAATAGCCCCAACTTGCCAATAGCGATCCACTGTAAATCAGGGCTCCAGACTTCGACTAAATGGTATAATTTTGCGACCTTTTCAACTAAACTTTTCAATTTGCACTTTTGCCTCTACAAAATTACCCAACTCTCTTTGATTATGCGCTGTCATTTATGTTGCGTATGAGAAACATCAAATGGCAAACGCTCAAAAAGCGGAACAAAACTTGTTTGATCTGAGCAGCGCAGAGCATTATCAGCTCGGCCCAATAAACAGCGATCGCGGCCAAAGCTGATCTCGATCACGCGAACATTATTACACAGAGCTGTGCAATCCACTGAGAAGCAGTTAAATTCAGCACAGAATTCTCTATTTCTCTTATAAACCCACAGATGACTTTGTGATTTAACCCTCAGTGAGTCTTCGTTTAGCAGTCACACTCAGTGCCTTCCCGGTCAGAAGTGACCGGACACCTAAAAATGAAACTTCCTCCATCCCAGTAAAAACCAATGCAATTTATTTTTGTTCTATAATATTTATTCTTTTTAATTTAGTATTTTGAGACAATTTGAATGAATTTATTAATATTTATGGAATATTTATGGTCTATTTTTGCCATTGAAAAAAAAAATATTTTTATATATATTTAAAAAAAAAAAATTATTAATGCGGTATTTTAGTTTAATATAGAGTCTAGGCCTTCAGAAAAAAATGTTTTTTTGAAGAAAATTAGCACCATCTGGGGTGCGTTTCCCGAAAGCATTGTTGGCCAACTATGGTCGCAAGTTCCGTCGTTACCAATAGAGTTCAATGGACATTGCGATGAAGTTGCGACCATAGTTGGCCAACGATGCTTTCGGGAAACGCACCCCAGGTTACAGTATAGAGAAAAAGCGTAGAACCATGGTGTAACCACTAGATGGCATGTACAGCTCTCTATGGAGAGGCATGTGAATTCCCCAGCTGTTTATGAACACATTTCCTTTTTTTTTTTTTTTGGTGGATTTGAATATATATTTAAAACAATCTCAAAAACGATTTCTTATTAAGTTTTAGACATTTTTTTTTAGAAATAGTGATAAAAAAGTGTTAGTTTTCGCATTATAATTACAGCCAAACATTGGATTAGAAAGAGAAGCTGGTGTTGCTATAAGCAAATTTTATACCCATTTTTTTTCCAGAATTTGTATCAAAAATGCAATTCAATCAATTATAACACTTTATGTAGAATAATATTTAATGAACATGTATTTTTGTGTCACTGAACCGTAACAAAACAGTGAACAGTAAAAAAGGAAACAATAACAAGCTACAGAAAGATGAAAAAAAGAGAAACTACTACACTAACTATATGCAATATTTATAGTTATGCTATATATTATAAAGATAATGAACATTTATATTTATGCTATATATTACAAAGATAATGAACATAATATATGTTAAATAATTGAACCATATATAACGAAACAGTGAATAGTTATAAAGAAAACAGCAATAATGAACAACAGTGAATGAAATAAGAAAAACTATACTATACTACTAACTAGACTATACTACTAACTATATACAATATTTATACTATGCTACATTTAAACTATTTATAATTATATACTATATATGCTATATATAAATTCTATAATAACTATATACTAAATACTGTACTAATTAACACTATGCATTGAAGCAACAGTGGCAAACTTGAATGCAGTGTCTTTTGCAAATTGGATGTTTGCATCTAAGGCAAACAGAGGTGGTTTTAACATCCCTTGGCAGGCAATCTTGTCACCTCTTCCTCTTGGCAGTGATGGGGTCTGCCGTTGAAGGGCCTGCCGAGGAGGGGCGAGCAGTTGAGGGGCCTGCCGAGGAGGAGCGAGCAGTTGAGGGGCGTGCCGAGGAGGGGCGAGCAGTTGAGGGGCCTGCCGAGGAGGGGCGAGCAGTTGAGGGGCCTGCCGAGGAGGGGCAGGCAGTTGAGGGGCCTGCCGAGGAGGGGCGAGGAGTTGAGGGGCCTGCCGAGAAGGGGCGAGCAGTTGAGGGGCCTGCCGAGAAGGGGCGAGCAGTTGAGGGGCCTGCCGAGGAGGGGCAGGCAGTTGAGGGGCCTGCCGAGGAGGGGCGAGGAGTTGAGGGGCCTGCCGAGAAGGGGTGAGCAGTTGAGGGGCCTGCCGAGGAGGGGCGAGCAGTTGAGGGGCCTGCCGAGGAGGGGCGAGCAGTTGAGGGGCCTGCTGTGGAGGGGCGAGCAGTTGAGGGGCCTGCCGAGGAAGGGCGAGCAGTTGAGGGGCCTGCCGAGAAGGGGTGAGCAGTTGAGGGGCCTGCCGAGGAGGGGCGAGCAGTTGAGGGGCCTGCCGAGGAGGGGCGAGCAGTTGAGGGGCCTGCTGTGGAGGGGCGAGGAGTTGAGGGGCCTGCCGAGAAGGGGTGAGCAGTTGAGGGGCCTGCCGAGGAGGGGCGAGCAGTTGAGGGGCCTGCCGAGGAGGGGCGAGCAGTTGAGGGGCCTGCTGTGGAGGGGCGAGCAGTTGAGGGGCCTGCCGAGGAGGGGCAAGCAGTTGAGGGGCCTGCTGTGGAGGGGCGAGCAGTTGAGGGGCCTGCCGAGGAGGGGCGAGGAGTTGAGGGGCCTGCCGAGAAGGGGTGAGCAGTTGAGGGGCCTGCCGAGGAGGGGCGAGCAGTTGAGGGGCCTGCCGAGGAGGGGCGAGCAGTTGAGGGGCCTGCTGTGGAGGGGCGAGGAGTTGAGGGGCCTGCCGAGAAGGGGTGAGCAGTTGAGGGGCCTGCCGAGGAGGGGCGAGCAGTTGAGGGGCCTGCCGAGGAGGGGCGAGCAGTTGAGGGGCCTGCTGTGGAGGGGCGAGCAGTTGAGGGGCCTGCCGAGGAGGGGCGAGGAGTTGAGGGGCCTGCCGAGAAGGGGTGAGCAGTTGAGGGGCCTGCCGAGGAGGGGCAAGCAGTTGAGGGGCCTGCCGAGGAGGGGCGAGCAGTTGAGGGGCCTGCTGTGGAGGGGCGAGGAGTTGAGGGGCCTGCCGAGAAGGGGTGAGCAGTTGAGGGGCCTGCCGAGGAGGGGCGAGCAGTTGAGGGGCCTGCCGAGGAGGGGCGAGCAGTTGAGGGGCCTGCTGTGGAGGGGCCTGCCGAGGAGGGGCAAGCAGTTGAGGGGCCTGCTGTGGAGGGACCAGCATCTTCATCCTCTCCCTTCAGTTTCTAGAGGAAAAGCTGAGAGCTTACTGTCCGTGGGACACACTGCCTGGTTTTAGCGTAGGGGGACACCAGTGCTCTCCCTAGCTCCTCCAGAAAAAACCTCCTTCTGTACCCATGGGCCCTCTGTTGCCAAATGGGGTTGATCGCTTTCCATAGAATTAAGGCGTTGTATGCAGACACATCCACCATGTTATAAAAGAGAGCCATCGGCCAGCGACATGTCTTTCTTCTGCATGAATATGTTGCGACATTCTGGAATATTGCACACACACACAAACACAAAAATTTAGTATATCTGCTGTCATAAAGTGACAGTTCAATTCACATTATGTGCTATTTAGCTTAGAATAGAAGTTACCAATTACAATCATAATAATCATAATCTAATAATAATATTTAATATAATAATAATTATAATATAATAATAATAATAATAATAATAATAATAAAAAAATACAAATTGGCAAATACCTTGTCAAGAGAGTCCACCCCACTTTTGGATTTATTATAATCCAAAATTATTTCTGGCTTTCTGTCCTCTCGCTCACTGATTTTTGCATCTCTGTGGACCATACTCATGAGAAGAACATTCTTGTTCTTTTTTGGCATGCGTCTCAGTGAACGCAAACAACGAGGAATGTTTAGCCCTGCCTCTTGAATTGGTCAATGCGACTGGAAGTTCTGCCTTGTTTCGGCGCACTGTTCCCAACATTCTGATTTTTCTCTGGAGCAGCTCTGTCCCAAGATCATAGGACGTAAAAAAATTGTCACAGGTGACAATATGTCCTTGCAGGCCATGTGTCATGTCCAGGACAACTCTTTTCCCCTGATTTCTTTCAGGCTGTGCACCTTCCTCTTTTCCTGTGTATACTTGCAAATTGAAGCAGTAACTTGTTTGGGCATCACAGGCAGCCCAGACCTTGATGCCGTATTTTGCAGGCTTTTTGGGTATGTATTGCCTGAAAGGGCACCGCCCCCTGAACGGAATCAGACATTCATCGACTGTTACACTGACATCCGGATTAAACATCATAGGCAGTCTCTCAACCCTCATTTTTGTAGATTCTTCGTCCCTCTAAATTTGTCATTTGTAGCAGAATCTTCCGAATGGACTCGGTAAAATACAATTCAAAGGCTGACCTAATGTCCTCCACCCGTGCACATGCATACCTGGTTGGTCCAGGGGTTTGTCTCAGGACCTCCTCTGCCCGTGCTCTTCCTTGACTTATTTGTGCAGGAGGAGATGAGCTCCATTGTACTTCCCCATTCCTTGATGTGAATGTAACAGGCTGTTCCTCATTCAAATCTTCCTCCTCTGAATCCAGATCTGGTTCAATCTCCACACAGTCCTCTTCTCCAGAGGTATCATCTACTGGCTCGTCTGGGGAAGCATTTTCTTCATCACTTGACCGAATCAGGTACTCAAGAGTCTCTTCTGCAGTGTACTTTCTTGCCATTTTTTCACTGACTGAAATGACAGGGCTCGAAGTAGCACCAATCAGGTTTTTGTTTTTGTTTACAGATACTGGGATTGGACTGAAGGTTACTATTGCAGAATCTCACACACACCCAATCAGGTTTTTGTTTTTGTTTACAAACACTGGGATTGGACTGAAAGTTGCTACTGCCGAATCTCAGCCTTTGATCTGGCCAGCAACCTTCTAACTGTCAGCCAATGATCTTGCTCTGTGTGTGTGTGTGTGTGTGTGTGTGTGTGTGTGTGTGTGTGTGTGTGTGTGTGTGTGTGTGTGTGTGTGTGTGTGTGTGAATCTGAAAAAAAATATTCCACCAACTGTCAAGGATTGAGATTTGATGACGAGAACCAGAGCTTCAAGAAAGCAAAATGAAAAGCTGGCACTTGTCCGAGAGATTTGGGGAAAATTGGTAGAGAGACTCATTTATGTACAGTGTAACAATCAAGTGAATCAAATGACACATGGCCTTCAGGAACATATCACCACGTGACAATATTTTTTTCTTCTTCTTCTGTTCTTGAAACAGAGCTCCAGCAAAAATGACAGACACAGCGGTTCATATATTTGTGTGTGTGTGTTTGTGTGTGTGTGTGTGTGTGTGTGTGCGTCTGTGTGTGAATGGATGTGTCAATATCACACTCTTGATGGTTTAGAGTGTCACCCCTTTACTACTGTGCACTTAAAAGAATTGTGAAAAAAAAAAAATGGTGAATTTTTGTGTTTTTGTCAATTTCCCATTCATTTCCTATGGGGGTCATTTTTGACCGAAGACCAAAATTGTGACTAATTTTTTTACGACCACTTAGCATGCTCGGATCATGAACTCAAATTTTTTTTGTGTTCACATACCTAATTTTAGAAAAGTCACCAAGTTTCGTAACATTCCAATGAAGCTGTGATTTTTAAAAATTCAAAACAGATTTTTTGTAATCGAATTTATTGGTGTGTATGTGTATAAAAGTGTGTTTGTATGTGTGTGTGTGTGTGTGGGTGGGTGTGAATTTTTTGCACTCTTGATGTTGTAGAGTGTCACCCCTTTACTGCGGTGTACTTTTTTTTAGAATCGTGGCCGATTTGTAGATTGTACAGACAAAAATTCAGAGAATTTTTGTGTTTTTGTAAATTTCCCATTCATTTCCTATGGGTCGGTCATTTTTGACCGAAGGCACTGAGTGTGACTATTTTTTTTACGACCACTTAGCATGCTCGGATCATGACCTCAATTTTTTTTTGCATACACATACCTAATGCCATAAAAGTCACCAAGTATCATAACCTTCCGATGAAGCTGTGATTTTTTAAAATTCAAAACAGAAAATTTTTCGGTCAGAAGTGACCGAAGACTCTCTGAGCAAAAAGCCAGCTTAAACAGCGCTGATACAAAAAACAGGCGAAACATTGTTCCAAGAACAAACCAGTTAGAAGACATTTCACTCCACAAATTATGAATTAACTGTAGTAAAACAAACTTTTTTGGCAGTAATGTGCCTGTATATATTCATATTAAAAATGCTGTAATATTAATATAGTCATATAGGCCTATATAGCCTATTAAATGTAATGCAGTAGGCTAATGTTTTTGTTAAGAAGTTATAGCATTTTATTTATTTATTTTTGCATTTATATTTATACTAAATATTTGGGCTACTGTTTTTGATAACACAATAGGTTTATAGAAAATCAACAAAAAAATCAATAAATATTTTCATTATTTTTCAGGAATTGTTGATTTTTTTTAAACGCTTTTAAGTCTGAACCAGAATATCAAGATATTTTATTATTTGGCATATGATGGTGTGAAGTAAAAAAACAACCACCATGTTATATGTATAATAAATATTTTGAGTATAACAAACAAAAATCCCTTCTATTATTTTATCCCTTGAGGTAGCCCTCGCACACAAAAAGGTTGGAGACCAGGGGAAATAAAACCATGCCAATCTCTAGGTATGGTGAAGGCTATGTGATGATGTGGGGCTATTTTAATTCCAAAGGCCAAGAGAACTTTATCAGGATGCATAGTATCCTGGATCCATGAAGTAACTGGCCTTTAACCCCCTGAGGTGGGCAATCGCGCCGGCGCGATAGGCTCGTTTTTTTCCTTATCAGTGCAAAAAAAAAATCAAAATACTAATATTAATTTTTATTTTATATGCTTGTGTTATACATCAATCGATCCTGTTAAGTGTGTATTATTTTTGTGTATACTCACAATAAAAACAAAGTGTTGTGCTTTTCGCCAAATAAAGAAAAATAAACATGATGCAAGTTCTGCCTCCTCTCTGTCAGTGAAGTCCATTCTGAAACGCATCCGAAAATGAACTGTAACTCAGAGAATACTCAGTCAAACAGGCATACAGACGCACAGGCATGAAGCTTGAATTCTGTTCTTTTAAATGAAGTAATAATAAACAAATATTATCATCTTGTGAAATCTGTATTAAAAGAGAGCTGGAGAAAAGTTTCCTCAGAACAGTGCTGATATGAGGAGCAATAGACCCCGCTGAGGAGTGAGGTAGGCTAAGTTATCTTTTCTCAAGTGTTAATGTGGAATAACGTTATGGAATAACGTTATGGAATAACGTTAGTGTAGGCCTATGTAAACCGCAAAAAGATGAATCGCGTTTCTGTGAGATGAATGAATGGTACATATTTGTAAAGACTGTTTAGCCTAAATATGAATCGTGATGTGTCGAATGTGTCTGTGTGTGAAAGAATAAACTGCTTTAATCAACTAAAATGCTTTGCTATACTGAGATGAGTAAAAATCGACTGAAATATGTTGAAATAAAATGTCTTTGTATAAGCAACGTATTAAACTGCAAATTAACATTTATATGCCCTAATATTTCATAAAAACAACATTACAGTCAGGCGAAATATGAAAGACAACATTTTGTTGACTAGATTTGGGTACAGTTTTTACTGTAGAATATACTGCCACATCAAATAAGCTTTTGTTTAACAACTTCTGCTCATATGTTCTATAAAATAAAATAAAAAATAAAATAAAAATATATATAATACTATTTTTGTCAAAAATAAAGTCATAAACTAAGATGTTAGCTGTTCCAGTGTTGGCTATATTTAAACTAATGAATACATATGATAAAATGTAGGCCTATAATAATTTTTTTTACAAAGAAAGAGTACACTTGAAATATTGTTGAAATTGTAATTATTTTTGTAATTGTAACCTTTTTAATAAAATAGCAAAACATATTTACAAGATAGATGTAAGCAAAATCTTAAATGGTCAATATAAGTCTTCTTCTAAATATATCTTTTGTCCTTGCATTCATTCTTGGCTCAGTCAGTGTCACACCTGAATGAATGGCTCATTATACAGAGTCATTACGCATAATGGGTGGGACATTGTATTCTCAGGTGTAAACGACTCCTCCTTCACGCCCCCCTCGCATATTGGCTTTCCAAGCAAAACCTGTTTTACACAATTTAAAACAATGTATTGTTTAAAACAATCATTTTGAAGCCAGAACTCGAAGCGACAACATCCATTAGTCAAAAGTCTTGTTGACACATATTTAGTATGTGTTTTGTGGTCTTATTTCAGCAACTTTCATTTTTATTTTTTTCAATAACCACGCATAAACATTATTCTCTTAAAAATACAAACATCTACATACAGTGGCGGCTGGTGCTAAAAATTTTGGGGGGGGGCACAACAAACTGAATTTTTAATTCAGGACTGAATGTAGGCTTATTGTTAAATAACAATTTAACAGTGATAATAATGTAGCTATCATTAGCCTAAAGTTTAGCTAAAACTTCAGCCGGTAGGGTTGGGAAATAGCCAATTGCCAAATAAATCTGAATTTTTGGGCTAAATGGTGATGTATAGTATAATCTGAGTATTTAATTATTATTTTTCTATTTGAATAAAAAAAACCTGTATTTAATTTTTTTTTAAAATATTTAATATCCTGATCGATATTGTCCTACAAACAATGTTTATATTGAAGGTTATAAAAACAAACATAGTGTAACCTTGCTGTCTATCTGCAGTCTATCCAAAAAAGGGGTCAAATCACATTACATTCTAACATTGCAACATTACAATCTAAAAACAAAATAATGTTTTTTAAAGAAGTAGTTAAATTTACTAAACCAAAAAAAAAAAAAAAAAAAAAAAAAAAAAGCTAATATCATAAAAATACACATGTAGGTTCGCCCGATCGCCCTAATGAAGAAACCGCCGCTGTCTACATACATGTTGCTCGCATATTATGGTAGCCCTGTTTGTGCTATATAGAGTGAATTTACACCTTTGCCATTATCATGTTTATAAATAACTGAAAAAAGCACAAATGTCAGGGCATGTCAAAACATCCCAAGGGCCCCAAAAACACCTTAGACCCCAGAGGGTTAAAAATCAAAATCTGCCTGCCTCTATGGGAATTTAACATAGGGGTGTCCACATGGGCGTCAGTTTGGTTTGAAATGTGGTGGGGACAGAGACGCATTTGGAAGTGCATTTTCAGAAGTGCTGGGTACAATGACGCATTCATTTTTTTCTCTCTTTCGCGCAGGTTATAAGACGATGTCCTGTAGCTCAGACACGGCCCCACTTTTCAACAGGCCCACCCAAAACTTAAAAAAAAAAAAAAAAAAAAAAAAAAATTAATTGATAATAATTAATAATTTGATTAAAAAATAATCAATAATTATAAAAAAAATCGCCAATAACCTCATAATTTGTGCTAAAATAGTGCTTAGTTTTAAAAAACATTTTTAAAAGCTGGTTATATTTTGATGTTTCTGCGTAAGTTCAGCAGACAGTGAGGTTCGGGTTTGTTCCGATCAGAGTGGAGAGCGCATTTCTGAATATTCCGCTCCGCTCGTCCACTTCGTAAAAGTAATGATTATGAATGCGTCTAAATGTGTCTAAATACGCCGTGAATGTGAATGTGTATCTTTATCACACGCTCAAAAAGCTTAAAGGTCCCGTTGCATGCGATTCCATGTTTCAAACTTTAGTTAGTGTGTAATGTTGCTGTTAGAGCATAAATAATATCTGTAAAATTATAAAGCTCAAAGTTCAATGCCAAGCGAGATATTTTATTTAACAGAAGTTGACTACAAAAAACGGCTCGATTGGACTACACACCTCTACATCCTGCATTAGTGACATCACCAGAACCGTTTCTTGACTAAGCTCCGCCCACAGGAATGCTCCCTCAACTCTACTGGCTACTTGCGCACTTCTTATAACTTAGCCTACTGTGTTTACTCAGCTCTTACGGTGATTTTCTGAAGTAAAACTGACGCTTCATCTTTTGTGTGATGTACAATAAACTTTATTAAACTCATCAGTACATGTTTGATCATCATTCAGACAGCAGACTTGTAGGCTATTAATAAATAATGGATACATAGCCTACAAGCAGATGACAAATACGTTATAATAACCGTAATTAAACTACTAAACTATACCTGTTTCATCTCTATACAGCACTCTGACTCTGTAGGCATTATTGTCCGACTCGAAATGAACGCCGTTACTGAGAGTTTTCATCATTCCGTGAGATGAATTTTTCCTGACAGACTGAGCACGAGCTCATGAAGCTCCGCCCCCTGTGTCGTCCAGCAGCACCTCATTTGCATTTAAAGGGGACACACTGAAACGGCTCGTTTTTCTGAGCCCCAAAAAATGTCACTTTAAACATGCTGTAAAAAATGATCTGTTGGGTATTTTGAGCTCAAACTTCACATACACACTCTGGGGACATCAGAGACTTATTTTACATCTTGTGAAAAGGGGCATAGAACGGGACCTTTAAGCAAATAGTATCAGCCCCCAATCATGCAAAATTAATCAATGAATTAATCTTTTTGAAAATATATTTTATATAGGCTTTTTTATATTTTATATAGCCTATACGTTTTTTTAATATTATATATTATATAGGCCTAATAAGATTTATTTTTGTTAATAGGCTAGGCTATATTTCCATTACCTAGAGATATAATTAAACAAAAAGTAGTCAAAACACATCTAACAGAACATAGACTAAGTTGTTTATTTTTTACAACATTGTGTTCTTATTTTGTTTAATTAAGATGTATAACGGATTGTCACCTTATAAACAGTCCCTTTTTTTAATGGAATGATACACCCTTATAATAAAGAAAAAGCTTCAGTGATAAAGAATATGAACGCAATGCATTTAATTATACATTAAGCGTTTTCCTTCCATAGAAACCCTTTATTATTTAAAATAGGTGGCTCTCAACGTGTCTTTCTATGGGAGGATGGCATAGCGGTGCACAGCAAATATTCAATGCATTCGATGAAAATATTCAATGGTATTCAATGCAAAACAAAAATTAAAAAATACAATTAGCCAATAAAATAAACAAATTATTGTGGCATTAATTAGCCCATAAAAAATATTTATTTTAAAGCCTAAACGAATTTGTTTAAAGAAAAACACCAGCGTTTGGCGTTTATCTGTAGCTATAGGCTAAGTGTTTCAGACGCCCTTTTCAAATTGGCGCAAGAAAATGCAACAGAATTTGATTAGTTAAACATGAAGATGATTATACGTCTGGCATGGCCGCTCGCTCTAACGTTAACCTAAATGTTTGTTGTTATGAAGCGCATATCCGAGTGTTTGTGCGGAGTGTGGAGCGCGCACTATATGACATGGATAGAGGCGCCGGTGCCATCACTCGCATTTTCCTATCAACAGTTGAAACAACTTAAAATACTCCATTTCTGGTCATACAGAAAATAATAATACATCAGTCGCAACTACGTTTACCTGTGTAAACTTACAACAACAATAAAACGGTGTGCCTTTGTAAAATAAAATAAAACGAACAGGGCGCGCTTTCATGATCTCTGTGAAATGGACCGCGCCTCAAAAATGAACTGACAAACAGTGTATAGACAAGCCTCACAGACATGAGAAATATAACAATAAAGTTAATAAAAAAATGTCCACCAACGAAAAAAAAATCCAATCGAAAGCAAATACGGTAGCTACCATCTGATTATGTAATCCTGTCCGTATAAAAGGCGCATCTAGGCTACATTACAGCGGAGATGTGGAGATATGTATGCAGGCAGCCTACACTGATTTAGAAAAGACTAGCTCATTAATAAACAATTAAAATGCATCGTTATTTTAAAACGACATAAGATTTCGTTATTAGACATAATTGAGGTGAAAAAATAATATATGTGGCAGCAATGCGTCACCGTATGATTCTGCTATATTTACTTTTTAGCTATATAGGCTATTAAATCCAGGCAATTGGTTCATGAAACACTGATTAAAATTAAGATATAATTAATACAAAACGAAATTCACTTTAAAGAAAGGCAGCTGTTCTGTTTGAGGTGTCTGTGAAAGTTTTAAAGCAGTCTTTTAGTGCCGCTTTCAGACCGCTTTACGTCCGTAACCGTAAACTTTTTTCCCTCATAAATGCGAACATGGAAAATAAAATAAAACGAATATTATAATGTTTTTTTGTTGGGTCAGACAATGATTACCAAATGTCTCTCTCATGCTCCTCACAACCACTGAAAACTGTCAAAAAATCGAACCAAAAGTCAAATTAATATGGACGGAAGTTAAAAGTGGTGGGTACAAAATGACTCATGAGGAAAACTGGTGGGTACACGTCCCCCCCGCCCCCCCCCGAAATCGACGCCTATGGGTGTCCAGACTTATGCACCCTGTATTTTAAGGAAGAACATTTATTTATTTACGATACATTATTCATTCACAAAGAAAATTGGTGTCCTTAAAGGTTGAATTTTTCCTAATTTTTTTTAATAAGGCATTAAGTTCAATTTCCAAAAGATGATTTTTTTATTCCTCTTTTTAGTCAACTTTAGCATGGGTTTCTAAACTTATGCATAGCACTGTAGTTAATAATTAAAATACCAATCCCATAATTAAACTTATATAATAATTAAACAATACACATGCTTAGAGTAACGTTACTTCTGTCAAGTTCTACGTTCACTTAATAAAGTCTCCACTATTTCATTTAAATTGCACGTTACAACCAAGCAAAAGTCATATAGAAGCTTTAGATGATCAGGAGCTGTGGTCATAGTATCTTTTTTCAGGAACGGGTGAGAGGACCAACTGAGCTCTTACCCATAGACAGTATAAGAAGTGGACAGAGCCATCTCATTGGAACTCAATTGAGACAAGTGAAGCCCATTTTTAGCGATTTTTTAGGACTTCCGTTCCTGACGCGCAGACTCAAACCGACTCAAACAGAGCTTGACGACGTAGATGTGATGTAAGCAACCCGTCTGTCTTCTAGTGGCTGTGGCGTGAGAAATCTGAATCATTCCCTTCTGGAACTTGCAGAGACGGAGAGTGTGAGTAGGAAGTGTCCATGAGCTTAGAGGAGGAGAAACTTTTGCTAGGTATTCTGATTAATTATTTTGTAATTTTGCCTCCACGTCTCCCCGATTGCCCACGAGCTTCTCCTCCCGTCCATACGGTAATCTCTCTACTATGCGACAGAGAGTCGCGTGGTTATGACGCAATCGTTAGCCTACTTTTACAAAAACTGCTTCTACGGGGCCATAACATAAGCTACAAGGTAATGGAGCATTTTATACATTGTCGTGTTTCTTTAGAAATAAATAATGGACAAATGGAGTCTTCAAACGCCTCAGATGGAAAGTTATTCGCTGTTAAAGTGACGCCAAAATGAATGGGAGTCAATGGAATGCTAACAGCAGGTGAAGTTCTGCTACAAGATGGTGGCACGCGGCCGGCTTCAAATTCCGGTCGACTTCCTTCCCGTTTGCTCTTACCAGAGCCCGTCTACGGAGAGCCTGCCCACTCCCTATTAAGCCCTATTGTACCGAATTTTGGTTGTAGTACCACCAGAGTTCCACTGGGGGCGATCGCCATGAGTGCAAAATGAATGGGAGTCTATGGGGCTAGACGGCTAAATTTGTCTCTTTCACCCGATTGCAGTTGAGAAATCTCAGATCTGATTGTAGATTTTGCAAGTTCAACATGGGTTTTAGGTCGAAAGTTGAATGAACGAGTACTTGTCGTACTGATTTCGTACTGATGTCGTTTTGATTTCTTACAGGTTGAGTTGTTGTTGCCCATAACACGCTAGCATTCTGCTAATGACGTCAGCATTCTGACGTCATTGACATTTTGAAAGACTTTTTAAAGCAAATAAGTGACTCTAAAAAATCTAACACCCAGCAATGTGTAATGTCTTTGCATCTCCTTTAGAATACAACATTCAAATTACTAGACAAAAAATTATATCCTGAGAAAAGTGGATTTTGAGGGGTATACCGCCATTGACCTCCATTCATTCTGCACTCGTCCTGTGAGCGCCCTCATTTGGAATCAGAGTGGAACTGCAACCAGTTCAGAAGCCGGAAGTGTAGTGAGAGTGAAACTTCTCGCCATATTAGACATTGGCTGTGTCTGAAACCACATACTTCCCTACTATTTAGTATGGGAAAAAGAGTAGGCGAGCGAAAAAGTATGTACGAATCCAAAAGAGTAGGCGAGAATTACCTGGATGACGTACTAATTATCGCGAGATTCGGACTTAAGTGCGTCCGAATATGCCTACTTTCATACTATATAGTAGGCGAAAACAGTACGTGAAGGAAGCAGTACGTTCAAAACATCAGCATTCATAAAAGAGTAGGCGAGAAGTTCCCGGATGGCTTACTGCTTTCGGCCAGATTTTCGAGTGCTCGACCGATGGATACTCTTGATTTCTGTGCATTTGCTGCACAGCTTTTGTGGTGGAGCAGGACATGCAAGGGAAGATGATGGCGGCATTTGTGAAAAAAAGCATTTTTGTCTTCTAAATAATACTGAAATCAAATGACATTGTGCAGTTAAAATGACTGCTTTTGTGTTATGTTTGTGCATGTTTGTAGGATCTGAAATGTCAGCAAGCTGAAATGTGAGCACTGAGGATGAGGAGCCCAGGGCTGAATCCTGGAGATGGTGCAATGGATGAGTCCCTCCATCACTCCACCTGCCCTTACGAGACCCTCCATCACTCCACCTGCCCTTACGAGACCCTCCATCACTCCACCTGCCCTTACGAGTCCCTCCATCACTCCACCTGCCCTTACGAGACCCTCCATCACTCCACCTGCCCTTACGAGACCCTCCATCACTCCTCCTGCCCTCCATCACTCCACCTGCCCTTACGAGACCCTCCATCACTCCTCCTGCCCTTACGAGACCCTCCATCACTCCACCTGCCCTTACGAGACCCTCCATCACTCCACCTGCCCTTACGAGACCCTCCATCACTCCACCAGCCCTTATGAGACCCTCCATCACTCCACCTGCCCTTACGAGACCCTCCATCATTCCACCTGCCCTTACGAGACCCTCCATCACTCCACCTGCCCTTACGAGACCCTCCATCACTCCACCTGCCCTTACGAGACCCTCCATCACTCCACCTGCCCTTACGAGTCCCTCCATCACTCCACCAGCCCTTACGAGACCCTCCATCACTCCACCTGCCCTTACGAGACCCTCCATCACTCCATCACTCCACCAGCCCTTACGAGTCCCTCCATCACTCCACCAGCCCTTACGAGACCCTCCATCACTCCACCAGCCCTTACGAGACCCTCCATCACTCCACCTGCCCTTACGAGACCCTCCATCACTCCACCTGCCCGTACGAGACCCTCCATCACTCCACCTGCCCTTATGAGACCCTCCACCTGTCCTTATGAGACCCTCCATCACTCCACCTGCCCTTACGAGACCCTCCATCACTCCACCTGCCCTTACGAGACCCTCCATCACTCCACCTGCCCGTACGAGACCCTCCATCACTCCACCTGCCCTTATGAGACCCTCCACCTGTCCTTATGAGACCCTCCATCACTCCACCTGCCCTTACGAGACCCTCCATCACTCCACCTGCCCGTACGAGACCCTCCATCACTCCACCTGCCCTTATGAGACCCTCCACCTGTCCTTATGAGACCCTCCATCACTCCACCTGCCCTTACGAGACCCTCCGACGTTTTCGAGAGGAATCATTCATCTGAAAAAACGAGTAAGTAATTTAATTAATTTGTTGTTATAGTGCTGTTTTATGTATTAATTGTCAAGATAAATATAGTGTTGTTTTATATCTAACATTAGATCAGATGTTTACGATGATAATACGTTAACGTTACTTCATAATATCCATTCGGTCCAGGAGAGTGTTGATGAGCTACGGTCTCTTTTTAGGATAAATTTGAGTGTTTTTTGTTTTTTTTATTATTAGAAAAACTGCTGTGCTGTAGGCCTATCCAGTGCACTGGATTTTGGCTAATGAAATGATATTGAGTTATATTCCTGTGCTCAAATTTAGTCAGTCAATTCGTCTTTTTCAACGAGTGATTAGTTCATAGGAGTCGAATCATAGGAGTCGGACTACGCTTTCGGCGCCATAGTTCTCTATACAGGCGACTCTTTCTGATTTGATTCACTAACCTCTCAAAAGAGTCATTTATTTGTGAATCGAACTACATTGACCACAGTGTAGGCTACTAACGTTACACCCGCGGAGACAACGTGTAGGCTACAATCTGAAATAAAAAAATAAGATTTATTTGGTTTTAACACTCCTGTGGGGAACTCCGAAACGGAAAAGCGTTAGATACATAAGAGAAGCTGCAAAATAAGTGCAGCTTCTTAATTCATTGTCTTTGGCACGTCTTGTGTTCTTGAATGTAGCGTAATCTGCTTTATTTTATTTATTTATTTATTGCGTAATCTGCTTTAAAAAAATTAAAGCGTATATATCACTGTGTAATGTTATTAAAATGGTAGTTCTTAACATTTTACTGCTGAGGGGATGTTAACTTACAATTTGTAAGTTAACATCCCCTCAGCAGTAAAATGTTAAGAACTATACAATGATTATGAACGAACATCTGAACGCACTGTTTGGAATCTGACACCAACACTTTTTACAGTTATTTTGGTAACACTACAATAAGGTTTCATTTAATGTAGGTTTAACTATTATATTAGTTAAGATGGACTAAGAATGCACAATACTTAAGCATTTATTAATCATAGTTCATTTTCATTTTGACATTTGCTAATGCATTATTAAAATCAAAAGTTGTATTTGTTAAGATTAGTTAATGCACTGTGAACTAATTTTATTTAATTTTTTTATTTTTTTTTTAAATTTTGAGTGTATTTTTATTAACTAATGTTAACAAAGATTAATAAATACTGTAACAAATGTATTGTTCATTGGTAATGTTAGTTAACACATTAACTAGCCTAATTTTAATAATTGAGACCTTATTGTAAAGTGTTACCGATATTTTAAACTGCTGTGTGAACTCTGGCAACAACATTTGTTAAACCTATGTGCTTAAACTAATGCTTAAGATGTAATATTGACCTCACAATATCTATTCATTTAAAAGATGCAGTTCAGAGAAACCGTCACAGCTAATGCTGCTGAGATGGAGATCGAGGGATCATGGACTGGCAGCAGATCGAGGGTAGACACAAGATAAGTTTAAATCTATTTAAAAACACACACCTCTGCTGAGAGGTGGCAGCTGAGTGCAATGAAAAGACAAGGATCATGGGGGATGTAGTTCAAGAGTGTGATGGACACCGTGGGGAAGGAGGACATCTAGTGGTGACCCAAGGAACATAAACCAGACACTGTGACAGTTATAAGAACGTTTCCATAACGTTCACATTAAGTTATAAAAACGTTATTTCTGAATGTTCTAGGAACGTTCAAAGCGTCCAGTTTTTTGGACGTTGTATTAACGTTATTTCTTAGTTATAAGAACGTTATTCAAAACGTTATTAGAACGTTCTATTCTCCTGTTATATAAATGTTGTATTAACGTTCTTGCTTGGTTATGAGAACGTTGTTCAAACGTTATTGGAACATTCAATTCTTAGGTTATAAGAACGTTTCCATAACATTCCCATTAAATTATAAAAACGTTATTTCTAAGTGTTTCTAGGAACGTTCAAAACGTCCAGTTTTTTAGACGTTGTATTAATGTTATTTATTAGTTATAAGAACGTTATTAAAAATGTTATTAGAACGTTTAATTATCTTGTTATAAAGCATTGTATTAATGTTATTGCTTGGTTATGAGAACATTATTCAAATCCTTATTAGAACGTTCAATTATCTTGTTGCATAAACGTTGTATTAACGTTCTTCCTTGGTTATAAGAACGTTATTCAAACGTTATTAGAACGTTCAATTCTCCTGTTATATAAACGTTCTCTTAAGGTTTTTCTAAGATTATGAAAAACGTTCTTAAAACATTCCATTCACTTGTTTAAACATTTAAACATTCTCAATGTTTTTGCAAATAATGTATATATGACAATCATTTTATAAAAGCACCTTATTAAGAACTTTCAAATTTAAAAATTAAGACAAAAGATCTAGAAAGATAATTAAAATCAAAAAGACCCATGAATCATGTCTATAATATGTGTAATGTAGTCCATTGAGACGAGCTGAAGTGAACTAAAGTGTAGTTTATTTCAAGATACAGATACAATTGAAACCAACTTGGGTTAAATTGAAATATGAAATTAACATGAAAATAAACCTGGACTAACATAGAACAAACTGATTAAACTTCAAAATAATGAAACTTGAAACAAAACTAAAACAACCTCTAACTCTAACCTATCAGAAAGCTAAATAAAACAAAAACATTTTAAATGACATTATTCACAATCACATCAGCTTCCACTTCCAGCGCATCGGACTGGACTGGACCCTGAGAGGATCTCCGGAGATACTGCAGGGAGAAAATAAAACAGTGTTGTATTAAAGTGTGGTGAGATTAGTATAAAAGCACTGGGATGCTGTACTTGCTCATGCACAATATCTAATTACATTTTCTGACAATTTACAAAAAGTTTAATCTGCTTTGGAATATTGGGAGAACACATGAAGATACGAGACTAGCTCTCTGCTCTTGTCCCTAAGCCCAGAGCCAGATGCTACTAAATTTATATTGCTTTTCATGCTCAAGGACTTTGCATTGTTTCTATTTTAATGCACTCTTAAAGTTTAAATTGCATTAATGAACCGTGCCACATCCCAAAACTGC
This sequence comes from Leucaspius delineatus, assembly GCA_023718395.1. NCBI lineage: Eukaryota > Metazoa > Chordata > Actinopteri > Cypriniformes > Leuciscidae > Leucaspius > Leucaspius delineatus. Next base: position 43,825,273 of record CM043364.1, on the reverse strand, counting down.
AATCTAATGATAACTTTGCTTAAATCAAAAATATTTTAAAAGGTCATTAATGGATCATAATTATTGCACAAATATCATTAAGCAACAAAAATATTAAAATATTAAATAATTATTGAACTAAAAAATAGTACATTTATTGAATTGATGAAAAGGTACACTTAAGGTGTTTGGTCACTTGAGTGTGACCCAATTATCATATAGGAAAGCACGAGGGTTAAACTCAAGAAAAACATTAATGTTGTCTCTCCATCACTCCCCAGAATAAAATGCCCCAGTTAATGTGGTCCTCGTAGTAATCAATGCATATTATGCGTTAATATTTAGCAAAAATTGCTGTGAATATAATTTGTTGTCTCCACTGATCTATATAGATCAGTGGTTGTCTCTCGCCATTGGCTACCATAATATTTTTCCAAATTAAGGTCCCATGGTATTCCACCGAAACGGGGGGGGGGGACTTAGGCTCTCTTTTGAGAGCTACATGAACTACGTGACCACAAGATCAAAGTTGTGCGCAACTCTCTTTCAACGGCTCTGCATCACTGCAACGCCAGAGGCGCCGGTTACCATAGAAATTCGTGCCTACAACTGCTGCACCAAGCCAAAAATACAAATTTTAACGCAATTTGAGCAAAAAAAAAAAAAAAAAAAAGCTGCCTGGAGGAATTGAAAATATGGCCTTCCATACACTGTATATTATAAATTAGCGCAATTTACAATACTGATGGTTGTTAAAACGCGTAATTACAGTCGCGTGAAACTGTGAAAACTGAAAAGGGTCCATTACTGTTGTCAAGTGCTCGATCCAAATATCAAATTTAAGAGGAGCCTGGGGATATCCTTCCTTTTTAAATGTCACATAGGAGCTTGTTATAACCTGTAAAACTGCAAACACTGTGGACAACTTACACGATAAAATTACAAATAAGTTACAGATTTCAGATGACGAACTTGACACAAGGCCATAGCTAAGCTAACTTAATTGAGCTAATGTTAGCCGATTAACTTTTGAATCTCAAGAACGCGTTCAAATTAAAATCAGTTTAGATATTGAAAAGGCGAACAAGGACACTGGAAAAGGTGAATCTAAATAAAGACATCAATGTAATTTCGCGTTTATTCTTCAGTTTTAACTACATTTGTGTAGTGTTGTTAACTGCTCTGTGGACTGCGGGAGCAGTTTAACCCTCGTGTTATGTTGGAATTCTGTGCACTCCCCTTATGGTCCGGGTCAAATTGACCCGCATTGGATTCAATACAATTCCTCAAAAATCACACTATGAAAAACAACAAAGATTCAGGTTCAAACTGTAAACTTTTAATATCAGCATTTGTCAAATATTCCAAAAAATATATATCTGAAGATATGATTTAATGAAAATGTTTTTTAACCATTTTTTAAAACTATTTAAAATTTGAATATACGTTATATTTACATATATTTGCATATACATTTTTTCATTTTTTTTTTTTTTTTTTTTGCTTAGAACATCATAACTGAACAATTAATCAATTAATCTGAGCTCATTTTTCCTGCTGTCTATGTCGAAGTCTCAAGATATTTCAGATATCTTGAATATATAAATGAGAGCTTATTTTACTATTTGTGTCTGTCAAAGATTTTCATTTGTAATTTGCAATTAATTCTGAACACCATGATTTAGCTTTTTCAAGTGTGTTTGGTTTGGGTTAGAGCACTTTTAGATACACTTACACTTTAGAACTGGAGTTAATGCCCTGACATATATAAAATAAATGTTTTTATTTTGTGTCTGTACAGTTGCTTTTGAATAGCTGCCTATGATGGACATAACAGACGTAATAGTAATTTTGTTTGTATTTGTCAAAAAAAAAAAAACACCAGTATGTTGAAACTTTGCATGCATGTTCATGATGATAAATGAGAAAAAGTCACAAAATATCAAGAAAAAAAAATGTTTAATATTATTTCAGGTAGCTTGAAAAAAAGAAAAGAAATGATAGGTAATTTTTACCATCTGTGGCTGACAAAATATTTTTCTGCATTGAAATAAGTGTGGAAAACCTATTTTTTTAGCTTCATAATGTAGTAAAAAAATAAAATAACAAAATATAACCAAGAAATGTTATTATTTTGGGTCCGTACAGTTGCCTTAGAGCGTTAAAATATGCGGGTCAAATTGACCCGCGAACATCACGAAAGGAACAGTAATTTTGTTTGTATATGTCAAAAAACACCAGCATGTTGAAACTTCGCATGCATGTTCATGATGATAAATGAGAAAAAGTCACAAAATATCAAGAAAAAAAACATAGGTTAACCAGTATTTCCAACAACTAGAAAATCTAAACGGGTCAAATTGACCCGCAACATAACACAAGGGTTAACGTTACGTTACTCAAGACAGTTCATGCAAACTGTTGATCTAGTTAACTTTATTAAATAAGTAGCAACTGCTGCAAAACTAAGTTAATTAGCACTGATACAAGTATTTGATTCATACAACACGCAAAATTCAACTTACCTAAAAGCTGTCGTCTCCGTGTCCGACATCTTGTCCCGCTGACGCTGTGTTTGATTGACGGGTCGTGTCGTGCGCTGCAAAACCACGCCCGTCTGTAATAGATCGTTCGGACGTGGGGAATGATCAGATAAAACTACAGTCTACCATAACACATTCCCTATTTTCTCTTTGACTGTAATTGCAAAAGTTAAAAATTTTTTTAGAGGTAAAATCTAATTTATAATTGACTGTACTTTTTGAATTATTTCCTGTTGAATAAATAATTATTTTATATCTGGGATTTTTTTGTAAACTAATAATAATATTTGAATAAATATTTTAACCCCCCAAAAAAATGTCAGTGCATTGTGTCACATATACAAATTATGTTTCTGAAGTTGTTTATTAGTTTTAATTTAGTAACGTTTTTAAAACGTTCCACTAACAAGTAAGAATAACGTTTTGATACTAACGTTTTTAGAACGTTTATCAATGACATGTTGGCACAACGTTACTTTGGTAACTTTGAGAGAACTTTTATCTAAGTTAATCAGCATCGTGATAAAAGTGTCTAATTCATACAACAAGCAAAATGCACTCAACTTAAATGAATACTGCTATTTTCCTGAACATAATTATTTTATATTCTGGGATTTTTTATTCTGACCATGAAAAATATTTTAATGAAATAGTTAAATAATGTCAGTGCATTGTGTCATTAGTTGTGTCACTGGATTTACAAATTATATGTTTCTGAAGTTGATTTGCAGAATAAAAAGCTGTATAACTCATTTGTAATGACTAATATTTTTTAACATAATAATGTTTTTTAAAACGTTTATCAATGACATGTTGGCACAACGTTACTTTGGTAACTTTAAGAGAACTTTTATCTTAATATATATTTTAACAATAATGTTTTTAAAACGTTCCACTAACAATGTAAGAATAACGTTTTAACGCTAACGTTTTTAGAACGTTTATCAATGACATAACGTTGGCACAACGTTATAATAACGTTACAACAAGAACGTTTTTGATAACTTTTAGAGAACTTTCAGAGAACGTTAGCCAATGTTCTGAGAACGTTCCCTGTTAGCTGGGTTAATAATGAAAATGAGCTCTTTTTATAATTTATATACTTTATACAGTTATTGAACAGAACTGAATCAACACTGAACTGAATTCAGCTGAACAATGACACTATTTTCTTTTAGAGCAGCTTTACAGCCAAATTGAACTCTGTTTGCATCATTGATCATTTTCCTGTATTTACTGTATATAGCGCTATATATTTAATGGTGACTTGACATTTGCAAAATGAATTTATTTAGTGTTAAAGAGAGTGAAAGATAGTTTGTGTGTGAAAGAGTGATGTTTTTCTTTTAATCACAGTAAATATAATTTACTTATTATTTTGTAGTTTAGAAATTGTTGTAAATAAATGTTTATAGTGTATTTGTTCATTGTTAATACATGCTTATATTAAAGTGTATTTGTTAATTTTATAATAAAAACGCTTAATCTTTTTAAATGGGTGAATTTGTGTTTCACTGCCAGTTTCTGGGCCACATCTGGCCCGGGGACCCAGCCGACTCTCAGCCAGTTCTGTCTTACAGTGCCTGGGCCAGATCTGGGCCATATCAATAAATGAGAGTCATTTTACAGTGCCTGGGCCACATCTGGGCCAGAGGAAGTTGTTTGAGTCCGTTTTCAGTGTATAGTGCCAGTTTTGGGCCGGGGACCCAGCCAGAACTGGGCCAGAATTGAAGCAAGGATGAGGCCCAGAGGTGGGCCAGACAAATTTTGCTATGTGGGAAGGTGGCAATTACTGCTTTGTTGTCCTCTTTTTCTTATTGAATTTAACTCTCTTTTCATCCCTCAGGCCAATAAATGCAACAAAAAATGCATAAAAAAAAAAAGTATTATAATGAATTATTTAAGAAAATATATATTAAGATATTCAACCTTGTAGGTTATTTTTTCCTGTGTATAAAATTTCATATTATGTATGCAAACCCATGATATATATATATATATATATATATATATATATATATATATATATATATATATATATATATATATATATATATATATAGCCTATACCTCATAACATCAGTAACTTGACAGCTCTACCTAGAATGGTTTTCCTCAGCATTTGGAATGTCTGCACAAAGGGCAGCTGTGCAAAGATTCACCTTTGGAGAAAACTGTTTTATATGCGAAAATTTTATCTTTGGTAAAGTTTCATTAATATGTATGTATGTCATATGAAATAGCTATGCCTGGCTGACTACACTCTAGATGTGTATATAGTGAACATATCTACATTTTCATTCAAACAATAAATAAAGCATTAATTAAATAATTATATTTTATTTACTGACAAAAATGTTTTTTACAATAAATTAGTAAAAGAATGAATCAAAGTCACCATCACACAATAAACAAATGCATATAAAAGTCAACACATGAAACAAAGCTTTATTGAAACTACAATCATGTATGTAGGCTGAAGGCGCTGAGGTTGTTGCGTGATGTGTTGTGCTTCACAATCTGAGGAAATAAGGGCTGGTGGAGTGATGGAGGGACTCGTAAGGGCTGGTGGAGTGATAGAGGGTCTCGTAAGGGCTGGTGGAGTGATGGAGGGTCTCGTAAGGGCTGGTGGAGTGATGGAGGGACTCGTAAGGGCTGGTGGAGTGATGGAGTGATGGAGGGTCTCGTAAGGGCAGGTGGAGTGATGGAGGGACTTGTAAGGGCTGGTGGAGTGATGGAGTGATGGAGGATCTCGTGAGGGCAGGTGGAGTCATGGAGGGTCTCGTAAGGGCTGGTGGAGTGATGGAGTGATGGAGGGTCTCGTAAGGGCAGGTGGAGTGATGGAGGGACTCGTAAGGGCTGGTGGAGTGATGGAGGGACTCGTAAGGGCTGGTGGAGTGATGGAGTGATGGAGGGTCTCGTAAGGGCAGGTGGAGTGATGGAGGGACTCGTAAGGGCTGGTGGAGTGATGGAGGGTCTCGTAAGGGCTGGTGGAGTGATGGAGGGACTCGTAAGGGCTGGTGGAGTGATGGAGGGTCTCGTAAGGGCTGGTGGAGTGATGGAGGGTCTCGTAAGGGCTGGTGGAGTGATGGAGGGTCTCGTAAGGGCTGGTGGAGTGATGGAGGGTCTCGTAAGGGCAGGTGGAGTGATGGAGGGACTTGTAAGGGCTGGTGGAGTGATGGAGTGAAGGAGGATCTCGTGAGGGCAGGTGGAGTGATGGAGGGTCTCGTAAGGGCTGGTGGAGTGATGGAGTGATGGAGGGTCTCGTAAGGGCTGGTGGAGTGATGGAGGGACTCGTAAGGGCTGGTGGAGTGATAGAGGGTCTCGTAAGGGCTGGTGGAGTGATGGAGGGTCTCGTAAGGGCTGGTGGAGTGATGGAGGGACTTGTAAGGGCTGGTGGAGTGATGGAGTGATGGAGGATCTCGTGAGGGCAGGTGGAGTGATGGAGGGTCTCGTAAGGGCTGGTGGAGTGATGGAGTGATGGAGGGTCTCGTAAGGGCAGGTGGAGTGATGGAGGGACTCGTAAGGGCAGGTGGAGTGATGGAGGGTCTCGTAAGGGCAGGTGGAGTGATGAAGGGCAGGAGGAGTGATGGAGGGTCTCGTAAGGGCAGGTGGAGTGATGGAGGGTCTCGTAAGGGCAGGTGGAGTGATGGAGGGTCTCGTGAGGGCAGGTGGAGTGATGGAGGGACTCGTAAGGGCTGGTGGAGTGATGGAGGGACTCGTAAGGGCAGGTGGAGTGATGGAGGGACTCGTAAGGGCAGGTGGAGTGATGGAGGGACTTGTAAGGGCAGGTGGAGTGATGGAGGGACTCGATGGAGGGTCTCGTGAGGGCTGGTGGAGTGATGGAGGGACTCGTGAGGGCAGGTGGAGTGATGGAGGGTCTCGTAAGGGCAGGTGGAGTGATGGAGGGTCTCGTAAGGGCAGGTGGAGTGATGGAGGGTCTCGTGAGGGCTGGTGGAGTGATGGAGGGTCTCGTGAGGGCAGGTGGAGTGATGGAGGGACTCGTAAGGGCAGGTGGAGTGATGGAGGGACTCGTAAGGGCAGGTGGAGTGATGGAGGGTCTCGTAAGGGCAGGTGGAGTGATGGAGGGTCTCGTAAGGGCAGGTGGAGTGATGGAGGGACTAGTCCATGGCACCATCTCCAGGATTCAGCTCTGGGCTCTTCATCCTCAGTGCTCACACCAGTCTGCTGACATTTCAGATCCTACAAAAAGGCACAAACATAACACAAAAGCAGTCATTTTAACCGCACAATGTCATTTGATTTCAGTATTATTTAGAAGACAAAAACGTTTTTTTTTCACAAACGCCGCCATCATCTTTCCTTGCAGGTCCTGCTCCACAAAAGCTCTGCAGCAAATGCACAGAAATCAAGAATCAGAAAAAGTGCTGTAATAGCTCTGTTTGAAATTACAATAATTAAAATAAACTACAACTTAATATTTAAATAGATTTTGTTATTCATTTCTGTAGTATACTCACTCAAAGCCGTCATGAGCCACTCTCCACCAGATAAACACACATCTGTTCTTCTGACCCTGTGACATCCAGACAAGATTCACGTTACCTCTGTGATTTATGAGCTCAACACTACATTTACATGTTGAGGTTGTTTTAACTTTTTATCCAACATAAATGTTCCTCAATTTATCAACAGTAGCCTACTAATGGACAAATAAAATAGATAACTTATGTTTAGTTACTTTATTTGTTCTACATAATAGCACACATTCATCACTCAGATGTCTATTTCATGTTGTGATGTGCTCTTCTGCTATACTTATTGAAGATTTTCCTGTCAGATGTAAATAGATATTTAAAATAATCGTCTTTAAGATGTATATGGATTATGTAAAGTCACTTTAGAGACGTAAGTTAACTTACGTGTCCTTACTGGAGCTCCCCTGTTAGCTATAACATTACATAATAAAACGTGTTTTACAGCAAAATCACAACTATACTATACTGTGTAACGTCTTTACACCTCCAACAATTCAACAGTTTACTCTACATTAGTTCAAAACATGCAATTTTAACACAAGGAACCGTGTTTACTCACATTTGAAAGCACCGTCGCTGATCTCTGCGATGTTTAATAATGACGTATCCTCTCGCGTGGCCTCCTGGGATAGAAGAGTATCCATCGGTTGAGCACTCAAAAATCTGTGCGGAAGCAAGCCATCCGGGAACTTCTCGCCTACTCTTTTGTAAATACTGATGTTTCTAACGTACTGCTTCCTTCACGTACTGTTTTCGCCTACTATATAGTAGGAAAGTAGGCATATTCGAGCGCACTTAAGTCCGAATCTCGCGATAATTACTACGTCACCCGGGTAATTCTCGCCTACTCTTTTGGATTCGTACATACTTTTTTGCTCGCCTACTCTTTTTCCCATACTAAATAGTAGGGAAGTATGCGGTTTCGAACGCAGCCATGGTCCCAAGAGCACTTCCGAGAAGTTGGTTCCACCAACTCCAGTTGCATGGTTGCCCCCTGCAGTTTGGGAGTGTTCTGAGTGTCCTGGGTGAATCTAGGCTGGAGTGCTCAGTACAACTTGTAACCATGAATTGACACAACACACAGATAGATGAGGCAGACAGAGAATCCACATGCACGCACAACTTTAATAGAGAAAAGACAAAACACTGATAATCCAAACTAGAACACCATGGAGATAGTCCACACAGGAAAACAGGAACTTCCTGGAAACAAACAGGAACAAATACAATAATCCATTCAACAACTAGCAAAACACAACTGAAAAACCCAGCCTAAATACACAGAGAAATAAGGGATAATTGTCACGGTTGTTAGATCCGCTGTCCCTCTCTCTCGTCTTGTGTGTGTGTGTGCGTACTGATTGTTTCGTGTGGGCGTTACCGCTGATTACCTGATTCTCTCATCAGCGCCAGCTGCATTCCATCAGACAGCCATATTTAATGCCTTGTCTTTCGTCTTGTGTTTGTCAGATCGTTGTTGGAGCTTCCCCGTGTTGTTTCCTGTTCCTGTTCTCCTCGTGTGTTCTCTATTCAGAGTTTGAGTTCATCGTGTCGTGCTGTTTCCTGTTCCAGTCTCGTTTTGGATTCTACACTTGGTTCATCACTCATCACTCCGGGGAATTCAACACTCAGTCATCACTCATCTGTCCGGGATTGCCCATCGAAGTCCCTGCGTCACCACTCTCCTGCTGTCTGCAACGTGTTGGACTTTGTTTCTCAATAAAGAGATCTTTTACTTGCAACCAGTGGCGTAACTTTGTTTTAAAAAGTGGTTGGGACAGGTGGGGTGGGGGTTGCTAATATAATGCTAAATCAGATATATGCACAATAACATTACGATGTCCAGCAATCGATTTAAATAGTAGGCTACATTTGTTGTTTAATGAGATGTAGCCTAATAAAGGCTATGTTGTCAATGCCGAGTATTTTCGTTTAAATAAATATATAGATCCGCCTGCTTGTCCAACAGGTATCTCAATGGTCCAGTGGTAGGAATTTCGCCAAGCGTGTCAGAGGTTCCGAGTTCGAATCCACAGTCGTATATATATATATATATATATTTTTTTTTTTTTCTTATATTTTTTTTTTCTCATCAAAACCGATTATGTTCATCAGTGGTTGTATATCAAGCAGGGACACGTTTGTGTGCATTATGTTTTGTGATTTCACCAGAACGAATAGAGAGTATCGCAACTGATTGAAGCGTGCGTCCGAGTGAAGACAGTGCGGCGTGTGCGCGAGCCACACGAGAAAACACTAGCCGTTTCTCAATATGTGTTCTTGTCTGTACTTGTGGACTTGTGAAACGTCATCAGGTGCTGCCCAAGTACTGTTCCAATTCAAAGTTCACATCTAGCCAAGTCCAGTTCAAATCCGCGGATGTGTTCTTGATCCGCCCCTTTTACCGAGGATGCATCGAGAGATGACTTGAGCGGACTTCAGACAGCCAGGTATCCCAGAATGCATCTCACACCAACCAGCAAGCGTCAATAGCGGAGGAGAAAGCCCGCGTAATTTAAAAATACTGCTGTAATTGTGTCACGAAATGTAGTTTTAAGAGTATTTCAGGCGAGAATGTAGTTGTTTAAAGATACAATCTTTGGTTTATTTATAAAGATAGCGCCTATTTGAAAATTTGATCTGACGTTTTCAGAGTTGTGAGAACCAGGCAGTCGGACGCTCGGCGCTCGTACCCCGCCGAGAACAGCCTTTCCTCGGCTAGTGCCGCTGACGTTTGCCGCTGGCTCGGATGTCTCTAGTCTAGTGGTTTAACATGAGATATAAATAGTCTTGTGTATATCTAACGCGCGATTTATTTATTTTATTTGTCTCATTAATCTATAATTTGTTCCCTGGCAAAACGTTAAGCTGAGGGCAAAGTCAGTGGCGATTCTAGGGGGTGGCCTGGGGTGGCCGGGGCCACCCCTGAAAGCTCATTGGCCACCCCTGTGGCCACCCCAGATCTGATAGGTAGTTGGTCAAGTTCGTCAACCCAAGAAATGAGAAATGTTGCCAATCAATGATGACAGCTGATCAACTGATTTAGGGCCAGTTTAAATTTTTTAACTAACACAGTAACGGTCAAACTGAGACTTTGAGAGCTGATTTCTGCTCAGCGGACGTTTGGCCATGCAGGTCAGGTGACTTATGAGATGAAAGTACGTGCGCTGCACGGTGCACCTGCTGCTGCTAGTCCGTGAAACAAGAGGACGGTGACGGTCACACAGTTGCAACAATACAACAACAATAAAAACGCTGGAATCAGTCTATTGAGAGGTATGGTCGGGATCCAAAGCAGCAGAGTGCGGCTCGGGAATATAGATCTGATGGCCGAGTGCGGGCACGGGCGGTAATGCACTCGTGTGTGTGCTGGTTGCGGGGGAGAGTAAAACGATTCGCGGGACTCCCGCAAAATAGAATTATCTATAAACTGAACATCTAAAAACAAATAAATTGTCATTCATCTGTTGCACAAAAGCAACAAGAACAACTAAAACAAAATAGAAACGATTTACAGGCCAGAGTCTCTATGTATAACATGTTTGCATTTGCAACAATGTAGCCAGGGCTTAATTTGAGCCGGAACACGCCGGAACATGTTCCGGCACCTCCGACATTGGATCCGGAACCTTTTTTATTGGATCCGGCACCTCCCGTGTCAATAAAATTAATTGCCTAAATAAAATAAAATTACTGTTTTAGTGTTCAATGTTTGTGACACATGACTTGCGCGCTTGTTGTACGAGTTGAGATTGATGTTAGCCTCGATCGTTTCACTCAGGGGAAAAATGTCAAAAAGACGCTAGACAGTCAGATCCCAAACAAGCAAAAATCGTTTCTGCTGATCAAAAAGGAGACCACGGTGGACACAGTAGCCTAGTATCGACATTATATCTCGTTATTTCGACATAATAAGGGGACATTCTAATCTGCCACATTAAGCGTTCTTATAATGGTTTTCTATATATGGGAGGAAAATGCTTAACGTGTAAATGCGTTCATATTATGGGCTCATCTGATTTTTTGTACATAGCATATTTGTCAGGATTTTAGTATCATAATGATTAATAACGCACAATTATCCGTGAACTTGATCTGAACAAATGCCTTTCACTTGTGTGTGCAAAATTCAGAATTAAATTAATGTGCAGAAATGTGTACAAATAGAGAGTATGTAGGCCTACTATGCCGTTGTAGCCATTAAAAAAGCACATTTAGTTTCATATTTGTTAAAATATTATAATGTTTTTGTTTTTTTTTTCATTTATGTTGATTTATGAAAAGTGAACAGCACGACCGAGTAAGATAGGATGCGCAATATGAGACATGGAGCGGGTCAGACATGATTTTGTCCGTTGAAGTTGAAGTTGTTTAGAAAGCCTTTCTTTAAAGTGAATTTCGTTTTGTATAAATTGTATCTTAATTTTAATCAAATTTTCATCAACCATTTGCCTGTAGGCCTATTTATTGAATACGAAAAAAATATAACGGAGGCGCCAGCGCGCTCACTTGCATTGCACGTGAACAGCAGCACGAAACTCAGTGTATGCCTCACACAGACATGACAAATACATCAAATACACAAAGCTTGAAATGTCTTTAAACGAAATAATTCAAAACGAAAAAGGAAAAAGGCTACTCTCTGATTATGTAATCCATTAGGCCTATTTATGTGCATTTCTCTCTATAAGTGCGTTCACACGGAGATGGCGATCGTCAACTTCATCTTTGCAGCTGAGTCGACACTTTTAGAGAAAACACTTTATTGTTTTTATTAATAAAAATCAATACACGCGTCACCGGATTTACAGATGCACGCACACATATTATTTCGAAATAACGAGATATTTTGTTGAAATAACAGTCATTATTATTAATTTATTTGTTCTATCTGTAATAAAATAAATAAACATTATTATTAATAATAGCCTACATCTTTTAGAATATTTGATTGAATGCTGAATGTTATTTAAGTAGCCTACTTGTTCAATTTAATAAAATTAAAACTTTAATTGTGATCATTAACATAACTGAATATTAAATATTTAGTGGCCAAGTTTTGCGCAGCTCCCCGTCAATGATCTATCTATAGCACCCACTCAGCTGGCGCTGTCCCTGCAGAGAAGCTACGTAGGCAGTGTAATTATTATTATTTATTTTTTTTGTTCCGTTACCTCCAACCCCCGTTTTGAGTCGCCGGATCCACCCCCCCTCTGCGCTCCGGGACCTCCCACTTTACAAATAAAGCACTGAATGTAGCCAATCACAGACATATGTGTTGATTTCTTGAACGCAGTGGCCAATCAGAGACATTTAAGATAGAATCCCCTCACCGCTCAAAATGGACTTTTTGTTCAGTGCTGATTTCTGCATAGGCTACTGGCAAATCATCTGATTATAGCAAACAAAGTGTATATATTATGAAAGATTCATTATGCAGCCAGTTTCATTGATAATAACAGAGATTTGTGAGATCACGATGAACTGAGATGTCAGCTTTTTAGGAATTATTAAGGGAGAAATCCGTCCTGCGCAGGTCTCTAATGTAGACTTTAAAAAGTAAGTAAGAATCTAAGTAAGAATCTTTATTGTCAATGTATATCAAGTATACAATGAAATTGCAATGCTCTACGGCCAGTGCATAATAAATATAAAAATTGTTAAAACAATAAATAAATAAAAAATATAAGACAGAATTTAAGAATATATAAGACAGAGACTACAGCTCACTCCATATTGTCCACATGTGTTATGAATTGAAAAACAAACGACTAACATTATATTTACATTAAAAGTAGCCTAGGCTGCAATCTAGTGTATGTGAACCTTTTTGCAGATAAACACAAGTGCATTTTCAGACAAGTTAATGGACAAGTTAATTGAGTAGCCTAAATCATATTCCCACTACGGTAATTAATAACAGACTATAGTAAACACATCTCCTAAATAGGCCTGTGACTGTATCTTACATTTTATGAAATAGTACCATTATTTAAAAATAAAGTTTGCACTTTGTTACTATTATTAAAATCCTCTATTGTTCATAAGAGTTTAAGGGTTTTCATAACATTACTTTATAGTAGGCTATATATGGCCACCCCACTCAAGTTTTGTGTCCCATCTTGGCCACCCCAGTAAAAATGTCCTGGATACGCCACTGGGCAAAGTAAAGTTTCATAGCTTTATTTAGTCTATTTGTATTTAACTTTAACGTTGTAGCCTAGAGAGCTGACTTTTGTTTGACTGAATCGTTTGCTTTATTATTGTATAGCTTCTTATACCCTTTAGGCTACTTATACTTTTATAATGGCTATTATTGACATTTAACAAAAAAAGGTTATGTCATTTTATTTTATATATTTAAAACATATAAAATATTTTATTATAGCCTACATGTTGCCTACATTCTCTTCACTGAATGTACATATATAATAAAATAAAATTACACAACTCTGTCTCTTTTTGCTAAATGTTAGTTTTAATGATCAATAATATAATGTTTTTTTATTCATCATTCATCAAGAGTCAGGGTTGTGCTTTATATTTCGTGTTGTTATAAATATGCAGTGAAGATAATCAATTGCGTTGCCTGAACCACATTTGTGTGGCCATTATGTTTAAGATTTTTTTTTAAATGAAAATGAAAAGAGGCAGAGTGGTGGTTTATAACATATTTTGTTTTATTTGTAGCATATAAAGAGATAACCGGAGTAGCCAGAGCAAGCTGAGTGACGCGATCAAGTACGCCGCTGTTCCATTTCAGAATTATCGGACTTGCGTCCTCCCGTCCTCGGGAGTTCGTTCTCCTGAGTCGAACTTCCAAGGACTCAAGTCCGAACTTTGCGTACTTGGTATTGAGAAACGGCTACTGTATCCACTCCACTGATCGCAGCGGCAACGAGCACTTTGATCACTTGATTTAAAAAACACATTTCAGCGCTACGTCTCTTATTTAAAAACCGAACGAAATGAATGCTCTGACAGTTAACAGAGATGTTTTATTTATTTGTTGAATTGGTACATTCGTGCCGCGAGATGTTTTAAAAGTGGTGGGGACAATATCGACCCTGGCAAAAAGTGGTGGGGACATGTCCCACCCGCAAATTACGCCTATGCTTGCAACTTGCATCCGCGTATATTTTACGTAACAATAATTAAATGAAGGTGTGTTCAATGACGGCATTTATGGGAAGAAAAAACAACACAGAGAAAAGGAAACCAAACCAAACAGGAAGTGAGGCTAGAAGCAGCTGGTAACTGAAAACACATTTTTATTTTTACCATTTTGGTTTTGTAGATAACCCCCTTGTTTGAGTTAAAAGATAAAATGTATTTTCTTTTTTTTTGTGTGAAATGGCTCTTGAACTAGAAATGGGTTTGAATATTTTTTTTATTGGTTATGTGTGCAATATTACTTTATTCAGTGTGATGTTTGACAATGTTCAGTTTATGTTTTAAAAATTAGTTGTTTTAATTAAATGAGGTTTAATAGTCAAAATCTCTCTCTCAGTTTGTTTCAGTTTCAAGGTGCTTTATTGTCTCTCTCTCTCTCTCTCTCTCTCTCTCTCTCTCTCTCTCTCTCTCTCTCTCTCTCTCTCTCTCTCTCTCTCTCTGATCTACCACAATCTCTAAATGACTAAGCTACTCTCACAAAACTTTCATGTCAGAAGAGACTTTTTTTGACACTCTCACGGGAGGATATCATGCACCTTCTTAAAATGGATGGAATAACTGGACTTTTTCATTCTGTGATTTTGTTAATTGCTTTTGGTAAGTTGACTTGTTTAAGACAATCTTGTTACATTTATTTATTTATTTTTTAATTGGATGCTTGGTTTAACCTGTTATTTGTATTTCATTAGACATGTTGTTTTCTGTCCTATTATAAACTCTTATTTTGTGGTATATTAGTGTGATTAAAAATAGCTTGTGTTTTAGATTGCACTTAAATCTAATCAAATTCTATCGTCCAATAAGAACAGGTGTTTTTTCCTTATCAGTTTATTACATTTCCCATCTAAAAGTAGGCGCATTATTTCATTTTTTACAACATTTCATATTTCCAGATTCAGAGTTTTATATTTAAAACATTAATCTCATAACATTATTTATGCAACTGTAATTGCAGTGCTAATGCATAAATACTACATCTAAATGCCACTTCATACAGCTTCTGTGCTACTGTGCAGTGCTAAGATGAATTTTGTTTACACTTATTTTAATTGCTTGGTAACTAGAGCCAGTTATATATTCTCATTAATGAAGTATTCAGAGGAAAATCTGGTCTGTTTTCATTTACATCTATGTATTTATAAAAGTTTGGTTCATTTTGTAGATTTGAATTATACTGTAAATGAACACAATATTACATGGTATCACGATGCTACTTGGTATCATGATACATCAGCTAGTATAGTATCATAAGACATTTTTATAGCATAACTTAGTATACAATACTATATTACTGCCAGAGGGAAACCAGGGCCCTCCAGGTGTCACGGTTGCAATGCAACACGAATGACAAATTCCCTTCACCTTACTTGCATTTTGACAAAGCCCAACTGGCGATCCAGCTGAAAACGATGGGAGACATCTGCAGTGATTCTCCCAAAATAGTAAAAGACATGGAAAAACCATGTCTAAACTCCATCTACAAACAAGGGCTCTTTTCAAAGTTGAAAACCTCATCAAACTCAGAAGTCTCCCCATCTCAGCTGCTTCATCGGGAAGAACACTGTCCGCTCTCCTCCGTCTGAAGACATGGTTACCCACAACCATGATGCAAAAAAGATTGTGATTTGACTGCATACATATTACCAGTGTGTTTATGTTTTTGTTTAATTAATAACCTTGTGAAAACACAATTAAACAAAGATTGTGTCTGTAACTTTACTGACTTAGTGACCATGCACATTTGCTGCTTTCTGCATAATAGTTACATTTTTCCCAAATCATAAATTCAATATGTTCTGTTACATACATTTAATTGGCTGCTATGCCACTCTAATGAGATTATTATTATGATTATTATTATCAACATTGCTTGTTTGTGGTGATGGATTCCAAAATGCCACGATCTGTTGCTAATGTGCTTACATAAAATTTTGGGGTTTTGTGGCCAGTTGTCACCATATTACGCTGAAATGACACAAGATTGTGTGGTGATTGTGTCTCACGCTCACTCTGATGTTTGCTTGTTGCATTTATTGGCACAGCACAGGTAATAGTATATAGAAGAGGACACCGTAAGCTATAGGCTGATTTTAGGCTGAGTTTACTTTTTTACCGACAAGGGAAGAGGGAGAGAGGGCCAAGGTTCACAGTGAGCTGCATTACACGCGGGACTGAAATGGTGGTTACAACGAAAACTCTAATGTTAATTTTGGTCATGAAAAGTGCAGGACTGTGAGTCAAATCTTCTGACACTGCCAGAACTTCATCTGAGGTAAAATTTGATCAGCTGTTGGTGAACACGTCAAACTAACAAACTAAATTTTAGCCTAGGATAAGAGGAATCTTTTAGAATTTGCTAAATTTGTCTCAGACGGCCAAATCGTGGCCAAAATCGTACAGTGTGTGTCATGGAGTCACCAGATCAGCAGCTCCGCCCACTCGTTCACTCTCCCCGTAATTCTGATCCCTGCACCTGCACTTCATCATCAGCACACACTATAAAGAGGCACTTCTCCTTCACTTCCGTGTCTGGTCTCGGCCTTAAGTACACTTACGGACTCTACCCTGATACCTACCTGTGATTACCTGCCTCAAGGATTCCTAAACCGAACTCCGTCTTCTATCATCCGTCATCTGTCTTCCGTCTTCAGCCTGCCGTATCCTCTTCAACCATCTACAATCAACAAACCAAGATTAACACTCAGCTAGATTCATCATTCAACTCTGATTCTCTGCCTCATACTCACCAGTCTCCATTGCTGTCCCACTCTGTGCCTCTGCTCAATAAAGCCATTGTTTATACCACATACCTGTCTGCTTCCCTCTGTTCTGTGACAGTGTGCACCCAGCTTTAGATGTTGATTTGATTTCAGATGCTTTCTTAAAGCGTCCTGCAGACTGCTAACAGCAACATTCAAGTATTTGAATGTTGAGCCGCAGCTCATTGGCCACTATGCAAAAGCAACCAATGAGTTAAGGACCTATCAGCCTGTTCCATCTAGACTTTCATACCAGAACAACGTATTTATTCCCATTTTCCTGTTTCCAATGTAGCCTAGAGGTTCCATAAGAAAATTCTTACATAAAGATCCAAATAACATTTTTAATAGTATACATGCATGCACAGCCATGTGAATGATTATTCTTATTTCATTTTTATATAAAGTATTATGTGTATGTGTACTGTATAGTGTTCATACCTAGTTAGCAGTTCTTGAAAGTTTCATGGCAGTGTCTGCAGGTTTCAAGTTTATGTAAGCTCATTTCCACAACAGATAAAATAAATAAAAAAGGATTCAGAAATCAAAAACAGAGATATATACTGAGGTATTGCTGTATTTCCTTTCTACATGCTCTTTATGTAAGAAATCTTGTCTTTTTCTCTCAGTGGCGTTCAGCGAGGGCCGTGTGGTGAAGGTGCCAGTCGGTCCTCTGATGCATGTCGAGGGACAGGCCGTCTCCATCCGCTGCAGTGTGTCCGACTACCAGGGGCCCCGGGACCAGGATTTCGACTGGTCCATGATGCAGTCTGGTGATAAATCACTCAATCTCGTCTCCACCTTTGACGCTAACTTCGTGGACCCCACAGTGAGGGACCGGGTCAACAGCGGGGACATCAGCTATAAGAAGCTGGGCGATGATTCAGTGGAGCTCAGGTTCAAGAAGGTGCGAGCGACAGACAGCGGTGTGTATCGCTGCAGCACCCCGAGCACAGACTCCGTCATCAGCGGGAACTACCAGGCCGATGTGGAGCTCAAAGGTGAGTCAAGATTTAATTACAGTTACAACCAGGGGCATCGCCAGGGTTTATTTGACAGGGTTTATTTTCTAAACCGAAAATTCTGGATGCACTTGGCCGAAAACCGAAAATGACTTATTATTTATTTCTCATTTTAAAATATTTTTTTGTGTAATTGTATTATTATAAGACTTTTTAATTAAATACAATAATTTAATTAATTGAAATAAATAAACAATAAATAAAATAATCACACTTTTATTTAAAGTAACACAAAAATTGGACAGAAAATAGGTTTATATTATTATTATATAATAATATAAATATTATTATATTAAAATAATATTAAATATCAATATATTAACATCAATATATCAATATATTATTCTTCATTCAGTTCTATGAAACATAAACAGATTCAACAGATTTATTTTTTGACCAATTATCAAAATAAAGTAGTCCTACAAAGCTATTAGTATCAGAGCATGTGAGCAGATAGCAGGGAGTGGATCAGTGAACGATTTAATGCTATCTCACATGCTCTGATAATAATAGCTTTGTAGGACTACTTTATTTTGATAATTGGTCAAAAAGTAACTTGTTGCACGTTAATGTTTTTTCTTTTTTTTGTGTGGAAATGCACAGAGAGAAAAAAAAATAAAATTAACCCTCCCACACCTTTTTATTTTATTCCTTTGATTTGTCGTCTCATTCGTTTCTTTGCTAGATTTTCTCATGTCTGCTCATGCTAAGTTAACATTAGTCAAGTTAACGTTTTCATGTTTTTATTTCTCACAAATGTATGACTTTTGGAAGTGCAATTTGATTACCATATGCATTTTTATTAAAGTTGAATTAGGTAACCTTCTAATGTCATTTTTACTCTTCAAAGTGTACACTTGCAGGTGTTGATTATAATTAATGTACTGTTAGCCCCATAAATAACAAAGAAGATAAACAATATTTAAAAAGTACATGATTTTCTAACATATGACTAATTAAAAATTAACCACAAAACAAAACATGCTAAATGGGGGATATCTATATCTAGCATAGAAAAATTAATTGTCAGAATGTCGTCTCTCAGTTGCTGAATGTTGCGCAACAACCCTACAGCCCTGTTGTGCCATACGTTGTTACAACGTTGCGAGCACTTAGACAGCGACGTCACCATAGCAGAAATGCAACGTGCCACAACGTAAATGTGTTTGCTGGGTACTCACCATAGACAGTATATAAACTGGACACAGCGACCCCATAGGTTTCAACTGAGAAAAATGAAGCAAATTAGAAGCTCTCTCTTCCTGATGGCTGACCGTACTGCACAGACTCAAACTGAGCTTGACGACGTGGATGTGACGTGAGCAGCCTGTCTGACAGTTGTAAGTCTTCTAGTAGCTGTGCCAAGAGAAATCTGAATCATTCCCTTCTGAATCTTGCAGAGACGGAGAGCGTGAGTAGGAGCTGTCCATGAGCTAGGAGCAGGAGAAACTTTATGATTCTCTATGGGCTTCTCCCTTGACTTTATCGGACTTTATGCCTCCTCGTCCCCCCGATTGCCCGCGAGCTTCTCCTCCTGTCTAGACAGTAATTTCCAGAGAGTCGCATGTTTATGACGAAAATCGTTATCCTATTTTTTACAAAAACTGCTTCTACGGGGCCATAATGTAAGATACAAGGTAATGGAGCCTTTTATACATTGTCGTGTTTCTTTAGAAATAAACAATGGACAAATGGACGCCTCTTTAAACGCCTCAGATGTAAAGTTATTCGCTGTCAAAGTGACGCCAAAATGAATGGGAGTCAATGGGATGTGTTGTGGAAATTCTTTTCTCAACTTTAAATAATAATTGGAAGACAGCTGGAGATTTCAAAAGTTATAAAGATCTTTATTTCTTGCAAGAAATTGGCTGTTCACACATCAGTCAGAGTCTGATATGAGAAGGCGCTGACTTCTCCTTTTTGCCAAGCTTATATACCCTTAACACATCCTGGTCTGTCTCAAAAGATCGCCTTGGTTTACCTTAAAAGGCAACACGTCTTGTTCGAGATCTCTTCTAACATAAATTCTATCTAGACAGAACAATATCAAGTCTGCAAAAGTTTCCTGGAAATTAGCTGCTGCTCGATTTCACACATTTTGCCTATCTCTATTTTCATCAAAGCTGCGCACATACTTTTCACACTTGAAGTACACAATAGGTCACTTTGAGTACTCATAGTCTCTTTGCTACCCAGAACATTTTGCCCCTGCAAGCCTATATGATTATATTTCTTTAAATGCTTATAAGTACAAACAAATGTTCAACATTAACACAAGTTGCACACACCTAAATGTAAAAGAACACATCTAAATGTAAAATTTCCATTACAATCCACCCCATGTTCATTCAAAGAACATACACACAAATTTTGACATTTACTTCTCCTATAATCATAGTAATTTACAACAGGTAAATTTTTCCCATGGTCATTTAATTTCTTAGTCAAACTCATGTTCGCTCTCGTTCTCATATACCTCATCTTCAGGCACTGTAACCTCAACTTCATCTTCTTCCCAACATTCTAATTCTAGCAATCTAATTCTATTTTCAAAAAAAAAACTAATCATACCATAGTACATTGCCTTTTAACTTTGAATCAAGCTAAATTTTGAATCACATTGATCTATTAGGCCTTTAACAGGCTGATACTGCTGATTAACCATTTTTCTTAACCTTATTTTGCTAGCTTTTATTTCAAGTAGGCGATTGTTTTACTTAGTCAGATCTATTTAAGGATTTGTGTAATAAAATCTAACCAAAAAAATAATATAATCTTTTCATTTTTATCTTTAACACAAATATCAATAATTGTATTATTTTGTTTCAAACAATGTCATTACTTTAAAATTAACCCAAGCTCTTGCCATGATAATAGCTTTAGCTGCTGATGTGCCATTTAATCTTTAATTACCTATCTTCCTACCATCCTATTTTTCCCAGAATTAACTGATGGACATAACATGTCCTGCCTCTATTTGTTTGCAATGCGGAATAGCTCATAATGGATCCATTGATCCAGATCATTAAATCTGTAACTTCATTCTGAATTAAGAAAGCTTTTTAGAATTTTGCTTTATGAGCAAATATTCTATTTCACTGAAATGTCTTTTAAAATTAACTGTTTAGATTCATTTTAGTTTAAATTTAACATGTTTGAGATACATTGTTCTTGGTCTAGGTTTTAACTTTGTGCTCATATTTTTTCTAATACGTTGAAGACCTTTCTCAACAAAGCAAATCCATATTTCATTTCTGGAAGCCGGGCTAAATAAGCAAGCACTGTTACTGTATTCCTAGATAGACTAGACCCGCAGTCACCTCTCAGATATCAGATACAGACATTAGACAATACATGAAAGGAACATTTCAATAATCACACTGGTAACTTCTTTAACTAATAATAATCCAGAAATTAAATATGTTTCCCAAAATCAATCTCCTTTTGAAAGTTTTTCTTTTGCTATTTTAACAAATGGAAACACCTAAAAAATATTTAATGTAGTCATTAATTAATCGCTATAGAAGTTTACCCAATTATCTATTCGGACCTAGTCCAGCAAAGTAACTTCTCTTATTAGAGAACAACTATTACAACTATTCATTTTTTTAGCATCTATGATATCTGAATTAGGGTTCTAACCCCTTAAGTTTTCCTCAAAAAATAGTCCCTAGATTATTTTTTTCTTTACAGTAATGTACCTATTTAGAGTCCTTATACTCTACAGAATTAAGACATTTTCCTCTTCTTAATTTACGAGTACCTGAATGTACCTATTAATTAAGTAATTGTTCAAATCATGAGATCTATATCAATTCTCAGTCGCACAGTTTGATTGAACTGAATAAAAACATCAATTAACATAACACACAATTAATTATTATGCTAAGCTTGAACCATTAGTTGGTCCACATCTTCCTCCAGATGTGTTGATCATCTCGTTGCCCCATGGACGTTCCATCTTCACCAGGGTGATTCTTTGCGAAACGTTGCAATGGGCTTATCCCACGTTGGCAAGGGAGGAAAAGTTACTAGCACTTCCTTTGTCCCTCACTTTACGCTTTGCGTTGTCGTTGGTGTCGGCGTTTGGGGTTGCTGAGGCTGGTTGGTGTAGTTTAAGTCGAGATGCTTGGACGGAGGTGTCACTGCACCCCAGATGGGAACCTTGTTTGTGGAGTGAACCATTTCCTGGCTGCTTTCACCTGTGAATGGAGACCTTAAGTATTTTTGTTAATTACAACATCATGTATCATGTCGCCGGACTCATCTGCTTATCCGACCTGTCATCCTTTTTGATGAGACCTGTAAAATTTCATGTCAAACAGTGACAAGACAATACTTTATACATTTGGAACAGAATCAGTTCTGTTCGATGAGATCCATCATGACATCCTGTAAAAAGTTAAATATGGGGTAGACAGGACAAGCTTGCTTGCTCTCTGCCTTCCCAAAGTTATACGCTGCGCGTGTGGCATTGTTTATTTCTGCCACAACAATAACCCAGCTCAGGATAGTTAGCCAAAATCATCCATGGTTGTTATTTTGTTGGGTATATTTTCTTCCCTGTTGGGTCATATTTTAACCTGTTTAGATACAGCTGTTTTGATTGACATCATTTATGTCTCTGAACACCATAATTCACACACTCACTTTCACACACTCCACACACCCTTCTCTGGCCAGAGATTCATTCGTTCATTCATTCATTCATTCTTGTCTGCCTTAGCAGTTTATGAACTGAATGGGGAACATATATTAGGAGTGGAATACCACCAAATATGAACGGTAACAAAGTTCGACGACGACAGAAACTACTGAACGTAGACACACTGTGGCATTCCCCTTGCGACAGTGTCTGAACGTTACGATATCAATTCTCAGTTGTCCGATGCAGTAGTCATGTGTTCAAGTTTAACACAGTGAACGTAAACCTAACTTTTCAAAATCAAATAGATTAAACACTTTAAATGGAAATCGTATAGACCTACAATTGCAGTTGAGAGAATCCGTTTTAATTTCTCAAATGCAATTTGTCGTTCTTTGCACAATTTCAATTTTCCAACCTTTTTTTGTTGCTCATAAGCTATTTAAAAGAAGATTTGGAAATCTTCACACAATCTTTGATCCATGGACAAAAATAAAAAACATTTCTATCTCGCTGATGATGACAGCATGTGATTTCAAATGTTTATAATTAGAAAACATTGTTTCTATTGAATCTAGAAAATTACCTTTTAAATGAAATGGAGTGACCAATATTTTTGTCAACCCACAATTTATATTTAAAGTTGGTCACCCAATCTCATTCTCATATGCACAATGCACAGAAATTTATCTTAGTTAAACATACAGTAAACCATTGACTCTTAGAATCTCATAGATCAAAACCGTTTTTCCACACTGTCTCCCAGGGATAACGGGATACAAATTCTAGACGCCTTCATATAAAAAGTATAATATTTAAACACGTGCAATTCATATAGTACTATTTATTGATCACTTTAACAGTTCTGATTCCCTTAATATTTTCTCTTATAGTGACTGTTTGTAAAACCCTGTGCTCTCAGATGGCCACACATTTTGTCAGCCACCAATCTTTTAGTCACACTGTTTCACAAAAAGCCCCATTCTCTCCACTCTGCAGTCTGTGGTTTAGCTAAAAAGATGTGAGGGACGGCCCCCTCCACATCATACAGTGATGCTTGGCTATCAGTCAATTCAACCTTCACAGCACACCATTTATCTGACCAAATTAACTCTGAGGTTTTTAGTTCCTCAATCTCTAGTTCAGACCATTTTTCAGCAAAAATTTCATCTGGCTCATTGCTAACATGACATGTGCAATGCAAATCACTTTCTTCCATGAAATCATGGTCAGGAGGCATCCTATTTGTGTCTTTGTTTTGCAGACCACACTGAGGAGTGCTCCATTCAAAAACATTTAATGTTTCAGTTGGCATTCGCACCATGCTCATATCAGCAGTGAGGCCACTGTCATCACAATACAAATTCAGCTTTAGTTTACACATCAAATCTCTTCCCCGAAGATTACAAGGACAGGTAGTAGTTACAAGAAAAGCATGAGAAAATGAGCGATCACCAATCTGACAAGACAAATCTGCTGTATATGGTTCCTTTACCAGATGCCCTGTGGCACTTCTGGAGGTTGTCCATTTTCCAGATAATACAGTTAAATCAGGCAATTGTTCATTTTTAATTACTGAGTTCTTCACTCCACTGTTAATTTAGAAACTTAACTTTCTTTCCCTCGACACTAATGTCAATCATTGGTAATTTTGCAAATGCTTTATACCAAAAGTTCAGTGTCAGCAAGCATATTTTCTTCATTGCAAGAAACAGCAAGCACATTTTCTTCATTGCAAGGAGCAGAAAAAGAGATAAGATTAGACATATTTACCACCTGGGAGTCAGACCCTTCACCGTCGCTCCCCTCCCCCTCCTTCTTTCAATCTCCTTGTGGCTCTGGTGGCTGTTGGAATCCTCTGTTCTTTGGAGGATCCGGACAGTCATTTCTCCAGTGTCCTTTTCGCCCACAATTATAACAAGCTTCAGGGTCCCTTGCGGGTTGGTCACCCATTCCACGTCCTCTTCCACCCCATCTTCAGCAGAGCCAGTTGAGTGTCTTTGTCAGTCTTTTTCTGTTTGTTCTTGGCTTGGTCTCTCAGCAGCTGTTGTTGATGCGTTGCGTGTCGTCGGATTTCTTCCAGCCGCGCTTGGTGGTACCCCACACAAGACGTTTTGACCTTTTTCCCTATTTCAGGGTCCAGACCGTCCAGAAAAACAGTTTTCAGATACTTATCTTTGATCGTCTGGCCTGTGCTTCTCTTTGGGTTGGTGAACATTTACGAATTTTGGAGATGGAGGAGTGTAGTCTGGAGGAGCAGAGGGCAGGGTGATCGAACCTAGCAGGCTTTGATATGGGTGGTCTTGATTTTGGTGGTCTTGCTTGCAGACTCGTTCCCTCTTCTTCTTTGCCTTCCTCAGGATCTTGACCTCCCATTGCTCCTGGTTGTCTTTGTGGTTCGTGGAGGGCCACTGCTGGTGGTGGTTGGTAGGGGGAGTAGGGAGCCGGACAGCGGTCGTCCTCAGCCAGGCGGGTTTTCATGCATCTCATTCCCTCGGAAGAATTAGAAACAGAGTTTAGTAAAGTTTTCCTGGCTTCCTCTGCCTTTGTCTCTCTACTATCTGTACTCTCTAATGGTACTAATGCTGTGTTTATCTGTCTTCTTTGTCTGGTAATTGCCTCATTTAACCATACATCTATAATTCGACCATCAAAGTCATAATTATCTTCTTCCTTTCTTTTTGGACTTATTTTTTGTCCAATTTTCCTTTGTCTTTTGCATATGGCTTACACTCAGACATTAAACACTTATGCTTACATTAAACACACATTTATTAACTGTGGTATCCTATGATGCCACCCCGTTCCATTTTTCTTGGTCATGGAACAATAATTCCCTTTTGAGAAATCCACTGTCTCCAATTCTTTCCAATCATTAACATTACCCATTTTGCACTATTTTTACTCAACAGTATTTATATTTGCGTATTTAAATCTTTCTCCTCGCGTGGTCACCACGGCACGCACTATATTTACTGTGTTAATTCTTTCCCCCAGCGTGGCCACCACGCCTGCCTAAATCCGTCAATCTAGGACTTTCAAAAATGCCCACATCCGTCGATGCTAGGTCTTTTTCCCAGACAAGTGCCTTGTTAAATATTTGGAAGTTACTTTCAGGCTTATTCCAAACCGCAAACTTGTCTAGACTTTTGAGAAGATTACTTTCAGGCTTATTCTCAAAATTCTGGCCCTTCTGGGAAAACAATTAACACTGGCATTTTAAGAAGTTACTTTCAGGCTTATTCTCAAAATCCTTTTGGAAATTACTTTCAGGCTTATTCCAAAAATCCTGACCCTTTTAGGAAAAAAATATTCAATACGCAAATAATTTTCTTATTTACCACGTAAATAATTTTCTCTCACCGTGCTTTTTGCAGCTTGGTTCTTTATTCGGGATCGCGTCCACCTAGGCCTGCCGTGGTGTCTACAATTCTCCCGTCCCTTGCAGTTTTAGCGTTGGGGTATCGGAGCCAGAGACTTTCTTGTCTTTGGGATGTTCAATCAATTGCTTCGTCCACGGAGGTCATCAGCTTTGCGAATCCCATCCTCGTCGCCATTCTGTTGTGGAAATTCTTTTCTCAACTTTAAATAATAATTGGAAGACAGCTGGAGATTTCAAAAGTTATAAAGATCTTTATTTCTTGCAAGAAATTGGCTGTTCACACATCAGTCAGAGTCTGATATGAGAAGGCGCTGACTTCTCCTTTTTGCCAAGCTTATATACCCTTAACACATCCTGGTCTGTCTCAAAAGATCGCCTTGGTTTACCTTAAAAGGCAACACGTCTTGTTCGAGATCTCTTCTAACATAAATTCTATCTAGACAGAACAATATCAAGTCTGCAAAAGTTTCCTGGAAATTAGCTGCTGCTCGATTTCACACATTTTGCCTATCTCTATTTTCATCAAAGCTGCGCACATACTTTTCACACTTGAAGTACACAATAGGTCACTTTGAGTACTCATAGTCTCTTTGCTACCCAGAACATTTTGCCCCTGCAAGCCTATATGATTATATTTCTTTAAATGCTTATAAGTACAAACAAATGTTCAACATTAACACAAGTTGCACACACCTAAATGTAAAAGAACACATCTAAATGTAAAATTTCCATTACAGATGCTAACAGCAGGTGAAGGCTTGTTAGCCAATGGCGGCCCCCGGGGGTGGTACGGAATTCGAGAGCTCGATTACCCCCCTGGTACTCACCAAGGTTATTTCCGTAAACGAACACTGAAACTAAGACTAAAACTATTGGTCAAAAAACATTTTCGTAAACTGAAATAAAATAGAAATTTCAACATAAATGAAAAACTAAAACTAAACGAAACTAACAACAGTTACTGGAAAAATAACTGAAACAAAATAATAATTAGCAAAAATAAATAATCGTTTTCGTAATTATTAAGCTGTCATCCTCTAGCCCCGGGGTTTTCAAAGTGGGGGCCGTAGCAAATTGGAAAAAAAAGCAAAAAAAAAGTTAAAAAACGTAAAAATATTTGTTAAAATGAGTATTGTTATGAAATAGCATTAGAATAATTTGTTACATAGCCTATCTGAACATTATGGGGTGGTTTCCCGAACAGAGATTAAGACTAATCCTAGACTAAAATTGCCCTTTAAACCAGATTAACAGAAATCTGCTTTCTCGGTCAAGGCTTTAAATAGTCTAGATTTAGTTTAGTCCAGAGTTTAATAAGGTGATTTCCTGGAGGAAGACTAGAGTTACTCCAGGACTAAATCGAGCCTTAAATTAAACCTACCAGGAGGCAGGTTTAACTTCAGATTAACATTGTGTTTCAAAGTGGACACGTGTATTACTTGGATACACACACACACATATATAATAATAATAATAATACATTTTATTTATTTGGCGCCTTTCTGGACACTCAAGGTCGCCTTACAATAAGGTGCATTAGGAAAAACAAAAAACTAACAAGGGTAAAAACTAGCATAACAACAGGTTAAAATACATCAGTTAAAAGCAGTACAGGAGGATAATGAAGTAGTGGTCAGACTAAGTAGGCTTGTCTAAACAGATGAGTTTTGAGTGTGGATTTGAAGTGTGGGAGTGAGTCAGAGTTGCGGAGGTCAGGGGGGAGAGTGTTCCAGAGCTGGGGATTAGAGCGGCTGAAGGCCCTACTCCCCATGGTGACGAGGCGGGCTGGCGGGACAATGAGATGGAGAGAGGAGGAGGAGCGGAGAGAGCGGGCAGGTGTGGCAATATGAATGAGGTCAGTCAGGTATGGAGGGGCGAGGTTATGGATGGCTTTGAAAGTGAGGAGCAGGATTTTGTAGTGGATGCGGTGTGTGATGGGAAGCCAGTGGAGCTGTTGGAGGACTGGGGTGATGTGCTTGATGGAGGGTGTGTGAGTGATGATGCGTGCAGCAGAATTCTGAACAAGTTGGAGTTTATGGAGGGTTTTTTGAGGGATACCAAACAGGAGAGAGTTGCAGTAGTCGATTCGTGAAGTGACTAGGCTATGGACAAGAACGGCAGTGGAGAGAGGAGTGAGAGAAGGGCGGAGGCGGTGAATGTTCCTAAGGTGGAAGTAGGCTGAACGGGTGATGTTATTGATGTGTGCAGTGAAGCTGAGGGTGCTGTCCAGGATGACACCCAGACTCTTTACCTGAGGGGAGGGGGAGATGGAGGAGCCATCGATGAATATTGAAAAATTGTTTATTTTACTTAGGGTGGATTTTGTACCAGTGAGTAGAAGTTCAGTTTTATTGCTGTTAAGTTTGAGGAAGTTTGAGGTGAACCAGGACTTTATTTCATGAAGGCAGTTGGTTAGGGAGGAAGGTGGGAGTGTACTGTTGGGTTTACTGGAGATGTAGAGCTGGGTGTCATCCGCGTAGCAATGAAAATGAATGTTGTGTTTCCTGAAGATGTCACCAAGGGGGAGAAGATAGATCAGAAAAAGCAAGGGGCCAAGGACAGAACCCTGAGGAACACCAGAAGTGACAGGGAAGGAATGAGAGGTAAAGGACTTTAGCTGGATAAACTGGGAGCGGTCGGAAAGGTAGGAGCGGAACCAGTTGAGGGGAATGCCAGTGATACTGATGGAGGAGAGTCTGTCCAGAAGGATGGAATGCGAAATGGTGTCGAAGGCTGCACTAAGATCAAGCAGAATGAAGATGGATAATGAACCGGAGTCAGCAGAAAGGAGGAGGTCATTGGTGATTTTGAGAAGGGCCGTTTCAGTACTATGGAGGGAGCGAAAACCAGATTGGAATTGTTCATAAAGGTTATTGGAGGAAAGGTGGGTTTGGAGTTGACCAGCGACAGTTTTTTCAAGAAGTTTGGAGATGAATGGAAGGTTTGAGATGGGGCGGAAGTTATTGAGGTCAATGGGATCGGAGCCGGGTTTCTTGAGTATGGGAGTGACAGCCGCAGTTTTCAGAGAGGGGGGTACAGTACCAGAAGCGAGGGAGGCATGAATGATGTTAGTAATGAGGGGAGAAAGAGCTGGAATGGAAGCCTTGACAAGAGAGGTGGGGAGAGGGTCTAGTTGACAGGATGAGGTATTTGATTTCTGGATAAGAGTGGAAATTTGATTAACAGAGGGAGGGGTAAATGTTGAAAATGGATGGGTTGGAGTGAATGAGGGTGGAATAGGTGGGCTTATGACTGATGGAGTGAGTTGCTGGTGAATGTGTTGGATTTTTGTGGTGAAAAAAGAAGACAGTTTATTGCAAAAGTCAGAAGAATATAGATGGGATGGAAGTGAATCAGGGGGTTTTGTGATGTTAGAAATGAGGGAGAAAAAAAAAATATATATATATATATTAGGGCTGTCAAACGATTAATCGCGATTAATCGCATCCAAAATAAAAGTTTGTGTTTACATAATATATGTGTGTGTATGGAGTATAATTATTTTCTATATATAAATACACACACATGCATATATATTTAAGAAAAATGTGTTATTTATATATAAAATATTTATATATAATATAAATTATATATAATATAAATATATATACACAGTATATACATGCAAATATTTCTTAAATATATACATGCATGTGTGTGTATTTATATATAGAAAATAATTATACTCCATACACACACATATATTATGTAAACACAAACTTTTATTTTGGATGCGATTAATCGTTTGACAGCCCTAATATATATATATATATATATATATATATATATATATATATATATATATATATATATATATATATGTATATATATACACTACCGTTCAAAAGTTTGGGTCAGTAAGAATTTGAATTTTATTTTTGGGGGAAAGAAATAAAATAAATCAATACTTGTATTCATCAATGATGAGTTAACAATGATTAGTCAATGATGAACTGATCAAAAGTTACAGTAAAGACATTTATAATGTTAGAAAATATTCTATTTTAAATAAATGCTGTTCTTTTGAACTTTCTATTAATTTTTTTTTAATAATTTTGAAAATTTGTACACAACTGTTTTCAACATTGATAATAATAATGATTGTTTCTTGAGCAGCGAATCCTCATATTAGACTGATTTCTGAAGGATCATGTGACACTGAAGACTGGAGTAATGATGCTGAAAATTCAGCTTTGATCACAGGAATAAATTACAGTTTAAAATATATTAAAATAGAAAACAGTCATTTTAAATTGTCATAATATTTCTCAATATTACTGATTTTTTTAAATTGTTTTTTTATCAAATAAATGCAACCTTGGTGAGCAGAAGAGACTTCTTTTAAAAATCTGACCCCAAACTTATATACAGTGCTATGCATAAGTTTAGACACCCATGCTAAAGTTGACTAAAAAGAGGAATAAAAAATCATCTTTTGGAAATTGAACTTAATGCCTTAATAAAAAAAAAAAAGGAAAAATCCAACCTTTAAGGACACCAATTTTCTTTGTGAATGAATAATGTATCGTAAATAAATAAATGTTCTTCCTTAAAATACAGGGTGCATAAGTCTGGACACCCCTATGTTAAATTCCCATAGAGGCAGGCAGATTTTTATTTTTAAAGGCCAGCAACTTCATTGATCCAGGATACTATGCATCCTGATAAAGTTCCCTTGGCCTTTGGAATTAAAATAGCCCCACATCATCACATAGCCTTCACCATACCTAGAGATTGGCATGGTTTTATTTCAGTTAGCCTAATAGCTGGTTTGATTTGCATTGAGAGATGATCTTATGGAAAGTATTCCGGTATTTTCCCTTCTCTGAGATCTGGGCCGAGTGGTTCACTGCCAGCTTCGCAGTCCCTCGGGTTGGATGCCTTACCTAAGGCAAGAGACTCTGTCTTCGGACAGACAGGAAGTGACCAGACTGTGTGTCTTATGTTTTGACAGCAGATCAGGCCTGCCTGGTGACATTTCATGTGCGTTTCCCTGAGTAGTGACTGGCTGGGGTTCCTTCGGGTTCCCTAGCCACATTCCCTAGTAGGGACCCCTTCTATTATTGAAGTTGTGGTCCTATGCCCTTGAGCTGGCCCAGGTAGACCTTAATTTAAACTATGTTTATGGATCAATGATGGTTTTCTGTGGTATCTTATAGCTTGGGTTATGACCGGTAGGGAGTGCTGTCACTGACAGCCCAGTATGACCTGAGGGGGTTCTAGCGTTCACTGAAATGCTGGTTCTCACAGTTGCCACTGCCTTTGGGCATGCACTCCCCTCAGTATGGCGGAGTGGGTATTTCGTTACCCAAAGCGTCAATGACGTAGTGAGCTGAATGAGCACTGTGCCAATGTTCGTCCGACTGTTTGTACTATCCTGTATTTTATTTTTTATTTTTCTAAACTGTTTTAATTATTCTTATTTCTTTTTATTATTTTAATTTCTTCTATGTAAAGCACTTTGAATTGCCATTGTGTATGAAATGTGCTATATAAATAAACTTGCCTTGCCTTGCCTTGCCTTGCCTTGCCTAGTGTCGAGTTCCCTTCGAAAGGGAACGTCTCAGGTTACGACTGTAACCTATGTTCCCTGAGAACAGGGAACGAGACACTACGTCTCCCTGCCATGCCTCGGGGCCTGCCTGCCAACAGTCCCTTCAGACGATAGGATGTTGTCATGTGTGCAAGGCGCCCTTTTTATACATCCAGGTCGCGCGTTAATCAATCAAACTGATGATTCACGGGCTGTCGCCGGTCAACATGATTGCCGTGAGTTGAAATTTGATTTCAGACACCTGTCACGTCTGAGGCATTCCCCAAAGCGTCAATGACGTAGTATGTAACCTTAGACGATTTCTCAACGGCAATCAGGTGAAAGAGACAAATTTAGCCGTCTAGCCCCATAGACTCCCATTCATTTTGCACTCATGGGTGATCGCCCCCAGTGGAACTCTGGTGGAACTACAACCAAAATTCGGTACAATAGGACTTAAAGGAGAACTCCGGTCAATTTTAACATTGAGCTCATTTTTTTGTACATTTGGAGTGCTGTCAATACAGAGAACAACGACAAAAATCGGTGTTGCCTACACCGAGTTATTCTATTTTTAAAATTTGCACCCTGTTGACTTCAATGGGGCAAGTACTAAACCTGCTTTTAGCCTCTTAACATCCTTGATGTGTCATTACAAGTGCACAGAATATGTGAGTGATTCCTTCAGAGTGAACACGGGTGAATCTGACTGCAGTAGATGTGAAAGATATGTATAAAAATTATGTTATTTAAGCCAGCGCAAATACCTGTGTTTACATCCTGTTTTTCGGGTGAAGTCCAAAGTAGTCGATTGCCGAGTTCACGCGCATAGGTTTAGTTACCTATGATCACGCGCGTGAACTCGGCAATCGACTACTTTGGACTTCACCCGAAAAACAGGATGTAAACAGGTATTTGCGAGTTCTCCTTTAATAGGGAGTGCGCAGGCTCTCCGTAGACGGGCTCTGGTTCAAATAAGTTAAACTTTTAAAAGGCGCGCATCGAGACCTTGCGCTTTCCCCCCACTGTGCCTGCGTCTTTTCCTCACAGAAAGAAAAAACGCTTTCTGTGTGAACCAGCCCTAAGAAGCAGAAATGGCCTAATATACGGTGGCCGAGAGAGCTCAACGCGCAGCAACTGAAGAAAACACATGCAAATAGAAAAAAAAACACCCGCAAATTAAGATAACATCTTCATCCGTTTCACAACACACATGTGCTCCAAATACTCACAACACAACCAAGTACAGAAACGCGCTGCAAATAACACGGACCACAGTGGAAATGTTTCCAGGGGAACCAAATAAGTGACGAACCCGGCTGGGACGTGCTTACAGCTCAAAAGTCTACTTTATTTTATTTTATTTCTTTTAATTGTTGTTGTTGTTGCAAAACATACAGAGATTACATTTTTATGACATGCAACTTGTATACAATATACAAAATGTATTAACAATGTGTTCAATGTCATCAGAATACAAATGAGAAAAGAACAATGAGCTGAAAACTAAAATAAATAAATAAAAAAGATAGAGAAAAAGAGCATGAGGGAAAGATATACGTGGTTAGCCTATGAATCAGTGTTGTTTTTGGCAGCCCTTTTAGTTTTAGTCTTAGTTTTAGTCTTTTGGACGAAAATGCTTTTTAGTTTTAGTCACATTTTAGTCACTTATAAACTTGAAAGTTTTAGTCAAGTTTTAGTCGACGAAAACACAAAAAGGTTTTGGTCAAGTTTTAGTCGACGAAAACGCAAAAAGGTTTTAGTCAAGTTTTAGTCAATTTTAGTAAAAAATAGTAGTCTTTAACAAATTAATTTAGGTTAAAAAGTATTGGAAATGGGCTTAGGTTTGACAGGTTGTAGCAAGTGTTGCAATTCATAAAACAACAGTTAACCTTAAAACCTTTGCATAATAAACTAGACTTTCTCATTGATGGAGATGCAGTGCTGCCAAGATGTACTTCATTGTCGCATTGGGCAGAAACCTTTTATCCCCATATTTCAAGTTATATTTTTTCCATGAATTGATGCTCTTCTAAAATTTCAGGAATAATAAAGGAATGGTTTACAGTTTAAACAGCAAAAAACTTTGAGCTACTACAACATTACACACAGATAAAGTGGAAACAGTGGAATCACTGTTTTACTCCAAAAAAGCCAGGAATAAAACATTCTTACTTTGGCAATTGTGGCTTTATTATATAATTAGTTAAATAATAATTTATGTTATAATCTAAGTTATATAATAATTATATATTACTTTGTACCAATTAGCCTACTAAACTAATGCTCGGACACACTCGGTCTCTCTCGCGCGCAGACACACTCGGTCTCTCTCGCGCACTTTCGGTCTCTCTCGCGCACTGTCGCTCGCTCGCGCAGTTTGTTTCGCTTTTTTCCAGTCCGGCGCCTCATAGGAGCCGGGTGGTGGGCGTACCCAAAACAAGGATAGGAAGCGGCAGCATTGCTGATACATTTTTAGCTCAAAACAGACAGATTTCACGCAAAATAGGCAGAAATGACATGCATTGTGAACGTCAGACTTATAATCATTTTCGTTCCGTCTCGTCTCGTCAACGAAAACTCGAAAACGTCTCGTCATGTTTTAGTCACCTTAGAGCCATTGTTAGCTAGTCATCGTTGCGTTATCCTCATTAAAAAAAAGGTGCGTTAACGAAATCATTTCGTTATCGTCATCGTTGACGAAAACAACATTGCTATGAATTAATCATTTTTACTTTTTAGTTGCATTTGTTTGGTTCTTTGTTCATCCTCAAACAATTATTTTATTTTTAAGAAGTTTTCACAAGAGTTAACTGTAAACTGCAAACATTAAACTTTGCTGAAATGAAATGTCTTTAAAGTGTTCTGTTCACTCTGCTAATATAATTACTAAAACTGAAACTATATAGGCATATATAAAAACTAAATAGAAATGTGTTCACAAACTAAACTAACAAAACCATTATTGAAACTAAATAAAACTAAACTGAGATTTATGGGAAATTTGAAAATGATATTAAAATAAAAACTAATTTAAAAATGCAAAACTACAATAACCATGATAGGCCTACTCACCATGTTAACACAGTAGGGCTATTGCAATCAGAAACTAGTCCAGATAAATTTCATGTCGGCATGTTTTTTAAATGGACGTTGCGTGCGAATGGTACAATCATGGGCGCTGCTAGCAATATTTGGCCCCATGAAAGAATATGAGGTTGGGCCCCTTCTGCACCCATTCCATTAATAAAATCGATCTCTGGGGGCCCCAAAAGTGCGTGGGCCCTTAGAATCGTCCTAACTCCCCCCTAGTGGTGGGTACAATAGTCACTAATGATTAGTGGAGCGTTTCGGCCGTGAGCGACTGAGCAGAGCATGCACACAAAGCTGAGACAGCGCACACACACACACACACAGCGGAACACTGACCAGTCGCTTTGAAGTTGTGCATCTTCGGAAGCGGAGCTGGTCGCAAAGTTACAAAACATGTCGCATCGCTGAACATGGAGGGGCAGGGCGGCATATTTTCGGCTTATATTTTCAGCCTTTGTTCTCTTTCAGCCAAAAATTAAAAATTAAAGTAAAAAATATATATCAACGTTTAACCCTCTGGGGTCCTTCGTTTAACAGTCACACTCAGGACCTTCGGGTCCAAATGGACCCGGAGGGCGGGATTAATATATAAAAAATTAGTATATAAAAAATCTTTTTTTTTTTTTTACTTGTTTTTTATAATATTTTTTCTTTTCTTTTTTGGTGTTTTGAGATAATTTTATGATTTTAATTAATATTTATGCAATAATTATGACCCATTTTTTCCCATTGAATATAATAGACATTTTTTATATTTTTTTATTTTATTTTATTTTTATAAAAAAAAATGTGTGTGTTTTTTTTTTTTGTACTCTTGATGTTTTATAGATTAACCCTTCACTGTTGTGTGCTTTTTTTCTGGATCGTGGCTGATTTGTAGATTGTATGCACAAAAAAACTCTGCATTTTCACATTTTTGCCAATTTCCCATTCATTTCCTATGGCGGGTCCATTTGGACCCGAAGGTCCTGAGTGTGACTATTTTTTTTACAACCACTTAGACTATTCAAATCCTGTCCCCAATTTTTTTGGCTGTTCATATACCAAGTACCAACAAAGTCACCAAATCTCGGACCATTCCGATGAAGCTATGATTTTTAACATTTTTTTATTTAAACGCTTTGGGTCCATTTGTAAACTTGTTAACACTTTATTTGGATGGTCCTTTTTGAACATACTGTTTGATTATAGGATAATGTTCAATATAGGGACTTATGAAAAAGACTTTGGAACTGACTATGATTTTGATGTTCATTTGAAAAAGATTCAGAGTCAGTGTAAGATAAAAAAAACACTGCTTAAAATAGTCCATTCGTATAAAATGTGTAATAAACTATATCTTTAAATATTTTTCTTGAAATGAATATATGAAAAAATGCTCAATAAATTCTTCATATCCCATTCATGTTGTATTTATACCAAACTGAAGACTTTATCATTGCGACTGCTCGATCCTAAGCATTAGACGATCTGCAAATCCATCGATCTGGGCTTTGTTTATAAAACAATCATCGTCGAAATGCAGGGAACAAACAGTCTTACACAACTCCGTTTATGCTCAGGAAAACAAACTCCATCCACGGGTTCCTTAACGCTGGGTTCTTTGGGAATCTGTGCAGGGTCGTCTTGCCCTGGCAACCAAAAACACACTTCTTTAGTGACATTGACTTCCCAAAAGCCAGGCAGGGCGCTTTGATGGCGAACTGCTTTCACTCTCTTGCTCTGGTCTAAGAGTGCGCGCGCGGCCGCGATCTTACCGGAGAAGTGCCCTTAGGACCCATATAAGGAAATTCCGTTACATCTGACGTCACACATACCCATACTCGAAAAAAACTTTCCGAAACTTGTGACAAACCGGAAGGAGTATTTTTGGAACAAAAATACTCCTTCAAACGTACAACTTAGTTTTTGAAACTTTGTCCATGTTTAGCATGGGAATCCAACTCTTTACCAGTGTAAAAAACTCAGTATGCATGAAATAGCATTTCACCCCCCCTTTAAACCCTTTGACACACTTTGACACCATTTAAACCCTTTTGACACACCTTCTCCTGCCTGCTTTAAAGTGTCCTCTGTTGTGTCCAGTGATCAGGGACAGTCTGAAGGTTTCTCCAGCCATTCCCAAGTCAGCGGTGTCCGAGGGAGAATCCGTGGAGCTTCAGTGCAACACGACACGGGGATTCACAGAGCACACCTTCCTCTCCGTTAGCTGGTCCATCAAGAAAGAGAGCGGACTGTTGGAGGAAATCTTGACATTTGGGCCGGATGATAAGATCAAAGTAGGAAGCAACTACATTCAGCGTTACACAGACGGGGGGCTTCGCTTGGACCTTCCTGGAGGTGGCTTTTATGGACTAGTCCTGAAGAGTGCAAAGCCGTCAGACCAAGGGGAGTATGTGTGTACGGTCCAAGAGTGGGTGAGGCAGGGAGAAGGAGGACGAAACTGGAGGAAGATTCAGGAGAAGTCTGTGGAAATAGGAAAGGTTGTGGTTCAGCCCACAGGTAAGTCAAATTCATTTTCCAAAATATTATTATATTATATTATATTATATTATATTATATTATATTATATTATATTATATTATATTATATTATATTATATTATATTATTAATTATTTATTACGTAGAGCACTTTAATTTATTTATTTTTATTTTCAATTTTAAAATGTTGCCATATACATGTATTAACAGACTAAAAAAATGTATATAACCTATTTAACAGGTTTCTGCATGCAACAAATGACGAAAAGACAAAGAGAATGATGGATGACAAAGGAAAAGAAGTGAACAGCAACAATGAAAATGTATTTTGTATAAAAATATAAACATGTTTTGTAATTATTTCGATTAGTCAAATTCTTTGTTACCTATAAACATTTTAATTTGTTTAATTTGTAAAATGATCCAATTGTTCATAAATTTTCAGTTACCCTGCCTTTTTGTTTGTCTATTTTTGCTTTTTACTAAACTTACTTAGCCAAAGTATTTACTTAATTAATTATATTTACCTGAAAATACCTTATATGCAGTACAACAATAAACTGTTGTGTGATGTACCCATGGTACATGGATGTGAGTATGTGTGTATGTTCTAGGACATATGAAAATGTAAGGGTCACAGGAAGATCCTGAACACCATGGTGTAGACAGTTTGATGTTGGGATATTCCTACATTCAGCCAGGTTTATTAAAGCCAACCAACCCCGTGACGCCACATGTTAGAATACTGCACAATGGTGGCGCCCTGGCCGCGAAAGATATAACGTTTTTTCTTTTTTCTTTTATATTTTTACATTTGTCATGTCTCTTATATAATTGTTGATTATAGTGGAAATCCATCTTGTAAATCATGTAAACTTGATTGACTGCTTCATTTCCCTTTTAATAAAGGCACCTCCGGTGTAATTTCACCACGTATAGCCCTCTCTTCTCCAGCCACAACTGGTGGAGAATGCGGGCAAATGAGAATTGAGGACAGATTCTGACCTACATTTTTATGTTTTTTCCCCTCTCTCTCTCAGCATCCTATAGATCCGGCTCTCTCTCATTCTCTGGTACCACATGGAGGACATCTTGCGCTGGCTGGCTGAAGTTTAACTCCACCAGCAGAGGTTTTCAGAGGAGTTGTCTATGCGTCAGGAAAGGTCGGAAAATGCATTTGAATGGCTCTGCCTAGAGGCCATCTTGCGAGCTTCACTCCCCAGTGCCCGAGCCACAGCTAGACAACTGCTCACCAAATTAACAGATCTTGATGATGTAGAGGCCTTCCTCCACACATTCAAAATCGTGGCTGAGCGGGAGGGATGGGACGAGACGGAGTGGGCTGGCATTATTGCACCCTTTCTAACAGGGGAAGCGCAGCATGCCAACTATTCAATATCCCCCACTTCGGCTACTGATTATGCAGCGATAAAGCAGGAGATATTGGCTCGGTTGGGGCTTTCACCCATGTGCACAGGACAGCGTTTCTTCGAGAGAGCGTACAACCCTCATGCCCCAGTTCGAGTACGGGCAGTCCAACTCTCCAGGTTAGCCCATCTATGGCTTCTCACTGGTCAACCCACTGCATTGCAAGTCGCCGAGAAAGTGGTGGTGCTTCAATCTCTTTCCTGAGTTCACCTGAAGGCTGTGGGGATGTGAAATCCAGAGTCACTGAGTGAGTTGGTGCAAGTGCTAGAATTAGCGGAGGCGGTTCTAGCACAGGAAATCTGAGAGAGAGCCGGAGGGTATCCCCGGAGGGTGTCTAATGACAGATGACCGCTAAAGGGCACCAGTAGGTGCGTTACCGCTAAAGGGCACCAGTGTGTTAAAGATATAAAAGATTGGATGACGCGCAATTTCCTTTTATTGAATCCAGACAAGACAGAGGTAATACTTATCGGTTCAAAAAACCACCCACAAAACCTCTCACAATACAACTTTAACATAGTAGGATGTCCTGTTACTTCATCCTCTACAGTAAAAGACTTTTGTCTTTTGAAAATCATATTTCATATGTTACAAAAACAGCCTTTTTCCACCTTAGAAACATTGCTAAGCTACGTAATATGCTATCTGTTTCTGATGCAGAAAAGTTAGTTCATGCATTCATGACCTCGAGACTAGATTACTGTAATGCTTTATTAGCTGGTTGTCCTGCATCCTCAATAAACAAGCTACAGTTAGTCCAAAATGCCGCCGCTAGAGTTCTTACTAGATCAAGAAAATATGATCATATAACACCAATTTTATCATCTCTACATTGGTTACCTATAAAGTCACGTATTAATTACAAGGTATTGCTACTGACTTATAAAGCCCTAAACGGCTTAGCTCCAGTCTATTTAACCGATCTTCTATCGCCCTATAATCCATCGCGCTCTTTAAGATCACTAAATTCGAGGCTTTTGGTCATACCTAGGATATCCAGATCCACCAAAGGAGGGAGAGCATTTTCACATTTAGCTCCAAAACTCTGGAATAGTCTTCCAGATACTGTTCGTTGCTCAGACTCGCTCTCCCAGTTTAAAACTAGATTAAAGACGCATCTCTTCAGCCAGGCATTTATATAATACTTTTAATCTTACAGTTAAATCCGGTCTCTAGTTCATAAACGCCAGAGGAGAACTGGCCCCCGACTGAGCCCGGGTTCTCCCAAGGTTTTTTTTCTCCATTAGGTCACCTGATGGAGTTTTTCGGTTCCTTGCCACTGTTGCCTTTGGCTTGCTCAGTTGGGGATATTTGGGGATATTTAATTGAATTAATCAATCAACGATACCATTGATCAGCATTACCAAACGTGGACGTTCCACTAGAAACAAACATTGATGTATTGTTTTAATTTATTACTGTGAAGCTGCTTTGATACAACCTATGTTGTGAAAAGCGCTATATAAATAAACTTGACTTGACTTGACTTGACTAGGTAGGTAAAGGCCAGTAGGCAGACCAGTCATGACAGGGCCCCATGGTGAGCCCATGCCCACCGATCCCAACCCAGCAGAAGTGCGGGCGAGGCTGGCAAGTTGTAGTGTGAGGATTGATGGGTGCCTAGAGAAGGCGTTATCTGATTCTGGCAGTTTAGTGAGCCTGGCCAATCTAAATGTTGTACCAACGAAAGATGGAGGTAGAATGGTGATGCCCATCACCTGTTTGCATGGGGACATCCGGTATGTGCCAGCCCGTATGGTTACCATTGCTGCAGAACCCAGAAGCTGGAGGATGGATGTGGGGGTAGTACCCCTCCTGCTTGGTCGCGACTGGTCTGGATTCGACTGCCTTCTGTCAACCACAATGCAGTCTGCCAGACAGCGCCAGCCAAAGGAGGAGTGAAGATGGATGCCCCATGACAGCCAGTGATACTCGCCACCAACAGCAAACAAGAGTCACATGCCTCTCAGTTAAATGTGTACTCTGATCTGTTTCAGCATGTAACAGAAGGGGGTTCATTCAGCAGAGAACAGAGAGAGAGAAGATGAACATTTTAAAAACTGTTGGGATTAGGTCAGAGTTATTAATGGAGAAGAGTGCCTACCCCAGCCTCATCCAACACCACACTTCATTGTGGAAAATGGTCTGCTCTACTGCCTGCCCCATAACAAGACGGAAATGGTTCTGACCCTGGCCCACTCTTATATATTGGCAGGGTATCTGACCCCCGAGAACACTCTCCAGCAGGTCAGGGATCGGTTCCACTGGCCAGGAATAAATGCAGAGGTGAGACGTTTCTGTAGAAGACGCACTTCCCCACAGAAACCACCCCCCAGCACCCTGATCCCACTGCCCATCATGGAGGTACCCTTTGAACACATCAGGATGGACCTTGTGGTGCCATTGCCAAAATCAGCTCAGGGTCACCAACACATCTTGGTCATAATGGATTAGTCCACCCGGTATCCTTAGGCAGATCCACCCCGGAAAGCCACCCTCAAGAACATCTCCAGGGAGTTGTTCCTTCTGTTTAGCCTGGTGGGCATACCCAAGGAAATATTGACCAACCAGGGTACTCCATTTGTCTCCCAGCTTATGGTGGACTTGTGCAAGTTGTTAAACGTAAAACAACTCCATATCTCAGTCTATCAGCCCCAGAAAGATGGATTGGTTGAGCGTTTCAATCAGACTCTTAAGATAATGCTGAAGAGGGTGGTAGCCGACGATGGGCGCTATTGGGACCTCATGATTCTGGACGTGCTGTTTGGGGTCCAGGAGGTGCCCCAGACCTCTACTGGATTCACCCCCTTTGAGTTACTGTTCGGTCAACAACCACGAGGGCTCTTAGTTGTAACCAAAGCCTGGGAGGGCCAAGCATCCCCACATCGAACTCTGACTGAGCATGTACAGGAGATGAAGGAGAGAATAGACA
This sequence comes from Leucaspius delineatus, assembly GCA_023718395.1. Lineage (NCBI taxonomy): Eukaryota > Metazoa > Chordata > Actinopteri > Cypriniformes > Leuciscidae > Leucaspius > Leucaspius delineatus. Next base: position 43,783,803 of record CM043364.1, on the reverse strand, counting down.
GAGTGATGCTCCTAGTAAAAGAGCATCACACTCTCATCACAGTCCCAACCCGCCCAACAGCTAGTGTGCAACCACCCCACTCAAGTACGTTAGTTCTTTCCAGGTGACAAAGTATCGGTGCTAATCCCAAATTCTGATTGTAAATTTATTACATCCTGGCAGGGGCCGTATACTGTGTCCGAGAAAGTGGGGCCGGTAAATTATTGAGTCCGCCAGCCAGGGCGGCGACGTGGTGAACAGATCTACCACATTAACTTGCTGAAGAGGTGGGTCGAGCCAGCCAACCAAGTGCCGTAAAGGAACCAGCTGTGGTGGATCTTGGGACACAACTCACAGCAGTCCAGAAGAAAGAACTGGATGGGGTGGTAACCAGCTATTCAGATGTGTTTTCAGAGACCCCTGGCCGGACTGACATCCTATCCCATGAGATTTGCACACCACCTAGAACCATCATTAGGCAGTGCCCCTACCGGGTACCAGAAGCTCGCTGACAGGCTATAGAGGATGAAGGATGCTTCATTTGGGGGTAATTTAGGAATCTAGTCCTAAAATCCGTGGTCCAGCCCTATAGTTATGGTGCCCAAGAAAAATGGAAGTCACTGGTTCTGTAACAACTTTTAGAAGCTGAACGAGGTGTCCCAATTCGATAGCTACCCCATGCCCCAAGTGGACGAGTTGGTCAAATGCCTCGGCAGGGCCCGCTACAACTCAACACTCAACCTCACTAAGGGTTATTGGCAAGTGCCATTGTCTAAGCATGCTAGAGAAAATCCTGCCTTTCACCCCCCACCCCCCCACCCCCACACACCAACGTTCTGAGTGAATTACCATGTCGTTGATGTACAGTTGGTACTCAACCAGAATAATTGATAATTTCTGATAAAAACAGAATAATTACCGCCTTTCCCGCGGCGGTAAAATTGGGGATGTGTATTTGCTGCCTTTTATCGCTAAGTGGCGCTATAATCACAAACTTTGAAACGTGTCAGGTTATTCTCTCAATTACGTAATCTGCCGTGGCTCATTGAGAACTGTAGCAGATAATGTCAATATATTATCTCATATTCATATTATCATATTATCTCATATTCACGTCATTCAAATTCAAGCGAAATATTGTAGTTAAACAAATTCATAATCACAATACTGAAATTACAGTACAAATTTAGAGCTGAAACGAATGTAGGCTTCTATTATTACATCACATTTAAGCAAAGTAGGCTAAACGTTAACATTGTGTGCCCAGTTTTTCTATAATTTAGAAAGGCTATGCATGTCAATAGGTTATTGTCACGTTTTGGGTGTTTGTTTCTTGTTGTTCCTGTCTTTTGTCTGTCATGTGATCCCCTGGTTTTAGTCTTGTGATCCTGCCATGTTGTTCCTTTGTCTGTTGTGTCATGTTGTAATTGGTTTATTGTTAATTGTCTTGTCATTAGTATTGTGTGTATTTAAGCCCTCTTGTTTGCCCTGTGTCTTTGTCGAGTATTGATTGTTCCATGTCCAGGCTCATGTGTTCTTGTTTTCTAGTCTATGAACATGAACATAGAAATAACATGAACATGTTCCTGCTTTAGTTTTGAGTTTTCATGCCGTGCCATGTTTTTGTTTTGTCTGATTGTGTTATTTTTGTAAATAAATTGCGTTTGGGATCTCACCTCAACTTGCCTTCAGTGGACCATTCATTACAGTTATGTGTCTTATACTTATGTTATTTTAATTTGTTAGTAGATTTATTACCTGAAACATAACAGTGTTCCGATCGCACCAGAAAATCACAATGGCCTAGTCTTTAACCTGCTATTATTGTTTTGTGAATCACTCACGAAACTGAGTTGACTGACAGTGATACCCGGCCATAGCAACAAAAGAAAATTTTCAGAATACAGAAAAATTCAGACTGCTTTTATTATCAGAAAAATACTGATTTTGTTGACTTGGCTACAAAAAATAACAGACTAACTAAATAGTATTGCTTTCAATAGAAAAAACAAAACAATGAAAATGTAAAAGAACACTCAAATTATTTCAGTTTAAAACCGCATCGCACATTTGAAGGTTTAAATAAAGTGTCGAGACAGTTTATTTATTTAAAACAGGGTTGCATCGAGTTTAGCGTTTTTTTCCTTTGCGATGCAAAATGAAAAATACTGAATATTATTCTTGCGACATTTTAAATTTGTATTGCTAAAGAAATTGCAGCTTTGCTGTGTACAATTAAAACAGTACAAAATGAAAATAGTACAAAGCAACATAAATTAAGTAGAGGCGTTTTTCTTTGCCTCTCTCACACAGACGCGCTGGATCTCTTTTTAGCAAGTTTCTTTTGTCTCCCTCACTGAGGCTGCAGACCTGGAGCCGGTAGATATACGGCCCAGGCAGATTTACGCCCTTGTTGTTCCTGATGCTGCACAGCGACACAAATTGAGGTAGCCTATGTTAAATAATCTGCTAAAGATATTGTTGTTTAGCAGTTAGGCAACATTAATTAATTAATTAATTCATTCATTCATTACATTTATATAGCGCTTTCTTGGAAGGGGGAATCTCCTCAACCACCACCAATGTGCAGCATCCACCAGAATGATGCAACGGCAGCCATACTGCGCCAGAACACACACCACACACCAGCTTCCCAGCTAACAATTTTAGGTTATAAGAACGTTTCCGTAACGTTCCCATTAAGTTATAAAAACGTTATTTCTGAATGTTCTAGAAACGTTCAAAGTGTCCAGTTTTTTAGACGTTGTATTAACGTTATTTCTTAGTTATAAGAACGTTATTCAAAACGTTATTAGAACGTTCAGTTCTCCTGTTATATAAACGTTGTATTAACGTTCTTGCTTGGTTATAAGAACGTTATTCAAACGTTATTAGAACGTTCAATTCTTAGGTTATAAGAATGTTTCCATAACGTTCCCATTAAGTTATAAAAACGTTATTTCTAAATGTTCTAGGAACGTTCAAAACATCCAGTTTTTTAGACGTTGTATTAATGTTATTTATTAGTTATAAGAACGTTATTAAAACGTTATTAGAACGTTTAATTATCTTGTTATAAAACGTTGTATTAATGTTATTGCTTGGTTATGAGAACGTTATTCAAAACGTTATTAGAACGTTCAGTTCTCCTGTTATATAAACGTTGTATTAACGTTTTTCCTTGGTTATAAGAACGTTATTCAAACGTTATTAGAACGTTCCATTCTCCCGTTATATAAACGTTCTCTTAATGTTTTTCTAAGACTATGAAATAGTTCTTAAAACATTCCATTCACTTGTTTAAACATTTAAACATTCTCAATGTTTTTGCATATAATGTATGACAATCATTTTATGAAAGCACCTTATTAAGAACTTTCAGATTTTAAAATTAAGACAAAAGATCTAGAAAGATAATTAAAATCAAAAAGACCCATGAATCATGTCTATGTGTAATGTAGTCCACTGAAGGCGAGCTGAAGTGAACCAAAGTGTAGTTTATTTCAAGATACAGATACAATTGAAACCGACTTGGGTTAAATTGAAATATGAAATTAACATGAAAATAAACCTGGACTAAAACATAGAACAAACTGATTAAACTTCAAAATAATGAAACATGAAACAAAACTAAAACTGCCTCTTTACCTAACCCTAACCTATCAGCAAGCAAAAAAAAAAAAAAAAAAAACATTTTAAATGACATTATCCACAATCACATCAGCTTCCACTTCCGGCACATCGGACTGGACTGGACTGAACCCTGAGAGGATCTCCGGAGACACTGCAGGGAGAAAATAAAACAGTGTTGTATTAAAGTGTGGTGAGATTAGTATAAAAGCACTGGGATGCTGTACTTGCTCATGCAGAATATCTAATTAGATTTTCTGACAATTTACGAAAAGTTTAATCTGCTTTGGAATATTGGGAGAAAACATGAAGATACGAGACAAGCTCTCTGCTCTTGTCCCTAAGCCAGATGCTACTAAATTTATATTGCTTTTCATGCTCAAGGACTTTGCATTGTTTCTATTTTAATGCACTCTTAAAGTTTAAATTGCATTAATGAGCCGTGCCACACCCCAAAACTGCAATCTAATGATAACTTTGCTTAAATAAAAAATATTTTAAATGGTCATTAATGGATCATAATTATTGCACAAATATTATTAAGTAACAAAAAGCTTAAAATATTAAATAATTATTGAACTAAAAAATAGTACATTTATTGAATTGATGAAAGGTACACTTAAGGTGTTTGGTCACTTGAGTGTGTGACCCAATTATCATATAGGAAAGCACGAGGGTTAAACTCAAGAAAAACATTAATGTTGTCTCTCCATCACTCCCCAGAATAAAATGCCCCAGTTAATGTGGTCCTCTTAGTACTCAATGTATATGCGTTAATATTTAGCAGAAATTGCGGCGAAAAAACACTCAGGCATGACGGCGTAACGTTGCGATTATAACGTAAGACTATAGAAAAAATGACAGTCGTTAGCTTTCAGTAAAGTTAGCTTCATTCATTGAGAGAAAAGGTATTACGTCACATGTGCGCCTTTTGGGTTTGTAGCCTTTGTAATTACGTATTTTCACAGTCTTATACCTCAACAGTTTTACATCAAACTGCGACTTTCTTGACTTTAAAATGTATCTTTTAAATTGACAAACATCATATGTGTAATTCAGGGCACAATTCAAACGAGATCAAAATATGTGTTGTCTCCACTGATCTATATAGTTCATAGACTTTAAAAAAAGATGGACGACGCCCCTTCGCTCTCTTCCATTGATGAGAACTGAAGCCACCAGTGTCCCGATGTGGCGCTGACATATTGGAACTTGAGTCTGCGCAGTAGCGATCTCGGGACCAGACCTGCGCAGTAGTGAGCAGGAAGTAAAGCCGCGAAGTCAACGCTCCGCCCTCACTCTCGCAGAACGCACTCAGGGAGAGTGGATTCTGCACACTTTTTTAAAAATTGATTGCAGTACGACAAGAGGCTTGTTAAAATAAAGTAAATACAATCTCCTCAGTCCTCCGAAGATCCCGAAAAAAATGTCCGTTGGTGCTTCAGTGACTACTTCGCTCAGAGAACCTGTCAATCACAGCTGTCAACCATGACGTCACACCACCGCATCACGTAACTAACTAAAAACCAACTTATTTTAGAAACAGACACTTGACCTTACATCAGCGTGATAAAAACGACAGCAAATGAAAGAAACCACCTTTGGAAAAAAGATATTTGAAGTGTAATTTAATTGTTTAGTTGGTCTCACGTCCCGTTGAATAACACGGGGAGGCGGGGCTTATGACCTATACTAGGACCAGTCACCGGGGGGCGATCGAGACGTTTTGGCTTCACTTTTCAGGGCTTGTGCGGCACGCTTGATATAGATCAGTGGTTGTCTCGCCATTGGCTACCATACAATATTTTTCCAAATTAAGGTCCCATGGTATTCCACCGAAAGGGGAGGGACTTAAGGGGGTCGCACACCGGACGCGCAGCTCAGCGCCGCGCCACGTCTAGGACAACTCTCACCTGAAAATCCGATAACATCAGCAATTTTCTGATTTCTGTAAATAAATATAAAACTAAATGTATATTGCAGCACAGGGTGAAGTCGGTATATACATTAACTACGATTTGAGACACATAAATGTAAATTTAATATAAAACTATGTAAATGGCGCTCTGTGGCGCGGCAGGATTTTGAACATGGTCCTGAGCCGTTGCTGGGCGCCGCGGACAGACGCCGAAAGGCGCCGCCGGTGTGTGTACACTCATAGAGAATAATGTGTTCGAATTTAAAAGACGTGGCGGTGCGTGTCCGGTGTGCGACCCCCTTTAGGCTCTCTTTTGAGAGCTACATGAACCACGTGACCACGAGATCAAAGTTGTGCGCAACTCTCTTTCAATGGCTCTGAGTTCACTGCAATGCCAGAGGCGCCGGTTACCATAGAAACTCATGCCTACAACTGCACCAAGCAAAAAATACAAATTTTAACGCAATTCGAGCAAGAGAGGCAAACAGTGTTGTTCTCAGTGAAATATGTTATTTAACTGAATTTGTTAAGCAGTTTTTGAGATTTCAGTATTTCCCAATTCAAATAGATAACAGTTAGTACTTTCCCAAAAATAGCTGCCTGGAGGAATTGAAAATATGGCCTTCCATATTTGTGAAGTGAATGTGAGGTTGCCTTCCAAAATTATAACGCTCAAAGTTCAATGCCAAGCGAGATATTTTATTTAACAGAAGTTGACTACAAAAAACGGCTGGATTGGACTACACCCCTCTACTTCCTTCTTTAGTGATGTCACTAGAACCGTGTTTAGACTAACCTCCGCCCACAGGAACACAGGCGTATTGATGGCGAAATGTCAACAGACGGTTGATGTTTATCTATAATCGGATACCGCAAAAGTTTAATTCGAAGTTGTTAGTTTGCTCTGTCCATTTCACCACGGACTGTTTCTCTAACCTGGGATAATATCAAGCAGGCTTCTCTCAGCGTTTCATACTGACGAAGGGGGCAATTTCAACTATATTCCAGCAAGCGGTAAGTAGTGATTTACTATGGAAGTAGCGATCAACTTCACATCGTTTCTCTTAGTAGGATGAAAATAATCTTACTTAAACTGTGATTAATATACAGATCACAGAACAATCCCTTTCCAATTGGCCAAGCTGTCAATCACACAGCGCGAGTTTATCTGGACACTTGCCAACTCATTATGAAATCAATGACGCTGTTACACTGCACAACGAAGCTCTTACTGTATTTATATGCCTCATGTTTGCATTGGTGAAATCATAAGTGAGAGTGCAGAAACTGCGTTGCAATGATAAGATCTTTCACGTGATCAACAGACTGTCATCTGCTCAATGCTCATCATCACTGCAATTTTCTATGTGATTGAAATAGATCTAAATACTTAAAAAACTTAACACGATTCGTTAATCCCGATAGCTGTAATAGTAAAAACGTATAATAGCTGTAATAGTAAAAGTTTTCCAGATAGTTCCACATGTAATGCCAGATATTTCATATGCAAGCATTTCAGCCAATCACAGCAGAGGGCGTTTACACTGAAGTCTCACAGCCAATCACAGCAGTGGCCGTTTACACTGAAGTCTCACAGCCAATCACAGCAGTGGCCGTTTACACTGAAGTCTCACAGCATACACGCCCCTTCAAACAGAGTGTTCAAACCAGGGAATGAAATCAGGCTAGGAAATATGCCTTTTATTTCTAAATTATAACAATTTTTGATCTAAAAAACATACTAACATTATAAGGGCACCCCTGGAAACATGATAAAATAATAAAAATAATCCATGGAATGGGACCTTTAAAACACGTAATTACAGTCTGTGAAAAGGGTCCATTACTGTTGTCAAGTGCTCAAATTTAAGAGGAGATATCCTTCCTTTTTTAAATGTCACATAGGAGCTTGTTATAACCTGTAAAACTGCAAACACTGTGGACAACTTGCACGATAAAATTACAAATAAGTTACAGATTTCAATATGACGAACTTGACACATTAAACAGATAATTGCAAAAGTTATTAAAAACGCTAGTTGTAATTTTTTTTTTTAGAGGTAAAACCAAATTTATAATTGACTGTAGTTTTTGAATTATTTCCTGTTGAATAAATAATTATTTTATATCTGGGATTTTTTTCTAAACTAATAATAATATTTTAATAAATATTTAAACCCCCCCAAAAAATGTCAGTGCATTGTGTCACATATACAAGTTATGTTTCTGAAGATGTTTTGCAGAAGATAAAAGCTGTATGACTAATTTGTAATTACTAATATTTGTTTTAATTTAGTAACGTTTTTAAAACGTTCCACTAACAAGTAAGAATAACGTTTATCAATGACATGTTGGCACAACGTTACTTTGGTAACATTGAGAGAACTTTTATCTAAGTTAATCAGCATTGTGATAAAAGTGTCTAATTCTTACAACAAGCAAAATGCACTCAACTTAAATGAATACTGCTATTTTCCTGTACATAATTCTTTAATATTCTGGGATATTTTTTTTTTCTGACCATACATTTTTCTTTTATGAAATAGTTAAATAATGTCAGTGCATTGTGTCATTAGTTGTGTCACTGGATTTACAAATTATGTTTCTGAAGTTGATTTGCAGAATAAAAAGCTGTATAACTAATTTGTAATGACTAATATATATTTTTAACATAATAACGTTTTTAAAACGTTTATCAATGACATTCAATTACTTACTCAATTACTCAATTACTTTGGTAACTTTGAGAGAACTTTTCTCGTAATAGCCTATATATTTTTTAACATAATAACGTTTTTAAAACGTTCCACTAACAACGTAAGAATAACGTTTTAATGCTAACGTTTTTAGAACGTTTATCAATGACATATAACGTTGGCACAACGTTATAATAACGTTACAGCAAGAACGTTTTTGATAACTTTTAGAGAACTTTCAGAGAACGTTAGCCAATGTTCTGAGAACGTTCCCTGTTAGCTGGGTAGTTCCTTGTTAATTAGCTCCTTAGTTTGTGTATATAGCTCAGTTTGAGTTAGTTCTTTGTCTGGTATTGTCTTTATGTGGTAGAGTGTGTTCATGCTCATTTTGATTATCCTGTTATCTCCTGCAGTTTTACTAAAGACTTTGTATCAGCACTTCCTTGTGTGCTGTGACTAGAACACACATCAGAATCATGACACATATATTGCAAATTGCTAAGTGTTAGTTAGTTAAAATAGCTAACTATTTTACTATAGGGTCGATTTACTGTAGTTTGACTATTTAAACTATGAGCAGCTTAAACTCCCTCAACACTGGACAGAGACTCCCACATCCTTCATGCACTGAATGTACAGATTATCACCACTAGAGGGAGCTTTTGATCAATCTATGTTGGATGTTGGACTTTTAAATGCATTTGAAAGACATGGACAGTTTCTCTACTTTCTCTATCTCTGTTCCTTCCTCAACACAAATATGTTATATTTTATTTTGCAAACGTCTTCTACATCTGTGTGACGCTTGCATTGTGAAAACACAGCAGGTCATAACAACAGATCAAATATTTTGCCTGCAAATGTGACAAAGCTTATCCAAGGACACCCTTACGAAAATTAACCATGTTTTTTTTTTTAACCATAGTAACTACAAAATGAACCATGGTTTAACAATGCTTTTTGTAGAAAAACCATAGTTTCTACAAAATTAACTTTTAGTTATTTCAAACTCTTAAAAACTATGGGCTGTCAAAAGAATAATCATAATCTCATGATTTCTGTAAATTGTCAGTTATTACAACAAATAACATAAAACTCAGCTTTGATTACAGGAATAAATTGCATTTTAAAATATAGAAAAATTATTCACTGCATTACTTTTTTACTGTATTTTTGATCAGACAAATTCAGCATGGGTAAGCAGAAGAAAGAATATTGTGACCGGGGGCCTCAGTTTGTCTACTGTGATGACAGTTTATCTACAATCTTAGAAAAAAGGTTCATTTCATTTCATTACCCAACTACAAAGAACCCTTTACGCCAAAAAGCTTCAATAATAACAAGAAATAACCCTTTTGTCACAAGGGGTTCTTTAGGCTATACTGCTTTATTGATGGATTACATTATTCTGCTACATTTTGCAATTGGGGTTTACATTGTTCGGTTGTATTTTTTTGCATTGAGAATGTTGCATTTAATATTTTTGCATTATTATTATCATTATTATTATTTAGGAATTACTCAGTACAAATTATAACAAACATAATGGCACATTTTAATCATATGGTCTATTTTTCTTCTTGTCTTACTTGGCCTTGTTTGCATCTGAGGATAAGTCTGCCTATGAAAAATAAAATCTTTACCCAGGTTGCCAGCAGAATCGGGCCAATTGTGGCTGAGTGTCGGCTCACTCGGCTGTGTACTGGCAGCGGCTCACCAGAAGTGAACCAGCTCTGACCCAGTAATAAATAATTTATTTCTGTCCTAATTAATAAATGATTTTCTGTATATTATTCTTTCTCTTTTCTGCATTTCACCTTTGCTGTAGCTTCTTTCCTTTTAATAAACATGGCATTGTATAATAATATTGTTGGCTCTGTGACAAATTGTTTATGTTCTAGGCAAGTGACAAATGGTCAAAAAGTGCTTTAGTTTTTGAGATACCCCTACCGGAGGTAGAACTAAACCCAACGTTTTTAAATTAAATTAACAGATATTGTTATACACCCCAAAACCAAAAAAGGACTAAAATATAGCCTATCCGTATGGGAGGTAAGGCATATTAACTAGTGCACGAACTATTGACAGCCAGTCAAGTCTGAATCCATGTGAACCTTTCTAGATATAATGACTCCAACTGATGTTTCTACTGGTAAAGCACGAAGATGTGTGTACGTAGCAAGAAAAACCATTAGACCAGTTTAAGTATGATAATCTGAACGTTTCTCATTTCTAATACATCCAGAACATTTTTAATATAACTCTGATTGTATTCGTCTGAAAGAAGAGTGTCATATACACCTAGGATGGCTTGAGGGAGAGTAAATCATGGGCTAATTTTCATTTTTGGGTGAACTATCCCTTTAACTATTGTACATACATTAATTTCTGCATACATATAATATATATATATAACTGTACATATAGTTTTATTTGGTTACTCTATATTTTAAGGTGTCAATGTATGTTACAGTACAGTTATAATTATATATTGAAGTACTGAGTAATATTAGGGTAGGATTTAGTTGAGGGCTAGTTGCATGTATTTATGCATAATGTATTGTTATTGCTATGATAAGTACATGTAACATATATAAAAAGGACACTGTAAAATAAAGTGTTACATTTAAAAGTTCTGTGTGTAGCATGAAGGTCCTACAAACTTGTATAATCAATAAATTACCTTGCTTGTGTGAAATGCCAAATTCTCATTTATTTTCAAATTGAACAGTACTTACAACTGTGAGAGAATGTATGGTAGGAAAACATCTTTATAAAATATTTCCAGAATGTCAATGTTAACAGCCCATGTTGGGTCTTTGAGCACTGGCAGAAGGACAAGGTCAATAGGAGTCCACACAAGCAGGTGACCGCTGTTAGCTCCGGGCAGGTGCAGGTTTCCCTGGATCTGATGCCAGTAGTTGTGAGTTTGTTTTAGTGTCAGGGAACCAGTTGCTTCATCAAACTCCAGGAAAAAGTCCCTATTCTCTGCTGCCTGCAGGATAGTCTTGGTACTGGCTGAACACGGACACTTGACTTCAATCACGCAGTTTCCAAACACCGTCCCATCCGGAGATCCACCAAGCAGGCCGCTATCAGATAGGAACAGTCCCCTCTCTTGTATAACAACACCAGTGCGCTCAGTGTATTCCTGCTTCGCCCTTGGCTCATGGAGGATTCCCCAATCACATGCCTTGGGGGGAGGGGACAAATACCACTTAGTCTTAATACTTGTATTCATAGACACAGATGCCTTCATTTTAAATATTCACTTAACTACAACTTACTTTAGATCCTTCTTTGAGGTTGTACTGGCCAAGCAGGGTTTTGAATAAGGAAGGCGGGTAAGACTTCTGCTTGACTGCTGCCAAGACCAAACCAAAATGACTTGCTGTTATCCTTTTCTTGCGATATGCAAACCTGTTAAAAGAAACCAGCCACAAGAGAGACCATTGTTGCTCACCAATTGGCATTACAGTTTCATGTAAAAAACATCTGACGTTCTGCTGTGCATTTAATCCTAAATTCTGAGAAAATTTACAGCCTTTAGCAGACACTTTTATCCATATCAACTTACAATAAGTGCATCCGTAAAACCCCCCTGGACCTCTAGATTGAAAAATCGTCAATGCAAGTGAATGTGAGAAAATAATTATTTTCTGGTCGCGTTTGAATTTTGCCATGAATGTGAACATATGTTGTCTGTGAATTTTTAATATAATTTTTCGTGTGAAAAATGCTACAATTTAGCTGGTAGAAGTTTGATACGGTTAGACTTTGTGTGAGAGCACTTTGTGGACTACAACTCTTCGCTGCTTTCAGACGCGAATCTGAAGAAAGGACAGCCCATTTGGTTTGAATGGTGACATTTGGGTACAAAAACACACAGGCATCTCGATCTGTCTCCATAGATTATCGCAGCATTAGCGCCGTGATTTGACAAGTGGAGGGAAATGTGTTATGGGGTGACGTCACATAGGCGACATGTAGTCTTTCTCGTCATGTCTTTTCCACAACTGCTAGCCAAAGAATCATACAATATACTGTCAAACTCGTAACATGAAACATTATATAAAAAATTCACTGACAACATATGTTCACATTCATGGCACAATTCAAACGGGACCAGAAAATAATTATTTTCTCACATTCACTTGCATTGACGATTTTTCAACCTAGAGGTCCAGTGGGGATTTACGGATGGGCGGGACTTGCCAGCTCTATAGTTTCCTGGTCTGTGACGTCACCCGCCTATGTCTCATCACACCATTGGACTGATTTCATATGTGCTTCATGACACAATCACGCAGGGGCGTTCCCACAGAGTCTCAACACAGCTTGAAAGGGAACTCTATTATATTTAAGGTAATCGGTTACATAAAAAATTTTAAGTTAAGAAATTCAAAGTTTAAGTTAGCAGAACTGGCAGAATTTTATTTTGTTAAGCATAACAATTGTTGAATGAGTACAACAATATAGAACATATCTGTTTCTCAAACCAAACTCATGCTCCACTCGTCACCATGATAGAAACCCCCTAAAAACACCACATAACAGAAACTCTTCTAAATTAGCATAGCAAATCATTAAACACTACTACATCTCCCACTTAACATTAATCTTGCACAAAAAAAATTATATAACACTTAATTTAAGAAATTACAAAGCATGCTGAGATATACTGTAGAAATCCCAGCCCAGTCTCAGTTATATATACTGTAAGTTTGTCTAAATTCAAAGAAATAAGTTCATAAAACTCGAATTCAGATTACTTACAATGTGTCAGTTTTGTAAACTCAGAAGAAAAATAAAGTTCTAAATACATATAAAGATATTTATTTTAAATTCACCAATTACCAGTTAATTATTTTGAGCATTAGGGTTTACAGTGAAGGTTTTTGCATTTACTGTTGTAGAATCTGAACTCAGCAGGAATGAGTCTTTATGATGGTTTATAGACTTGATAAACCTGTTTTGCACACGTCACTCAAACACAGAAACCGGAAACAGGAAGAGTTCGAGAAAGAGAAACTAAAGTGGAGTTGAGCTGTTGTGTGTTTGTGTCTCAGTATTCATGCAGTAAAATGGCAGAAGCCAGATTTTCTCAGGATGAGTTCATGTGTTCAGTGTGTCTGGATCTCCTGAAGGATCCAGTGACCACTTCCTGTGGACACAGTTACTGTAAGATCTGTATTACAGTCTGCTGGGATCAGGAGGATCAGAAGAGAGTCTACAGCTGCCCTCAGTGCAGACAGACCTTCAGTCCAAGACCTGCTTTAGCTAAAAACACCATGCTGGCTGAAGTGGTGGAGAAACTGAAGAAGACTAAACTTCCTGCTGACTGTTACGCTGAAGCTGGAGATGTGCAGTGTGACGTCTGTACTGGAAGAAAACACAAAGCCGTCAAGTCCTGTCTGGTGTGTCTGGAGTCTTACTGTCAAAGCCACCTTGAACAACATGAGAGTTTGTTTAAAGGAAAGAGACACAATTTGACTGATGTCACTGGACGACTGCAGGAGATGATCTGCCAAACACATGATAAAGTCCTTGAGGTTTTCTGTCGCACTGACCAGAAGTTTATATGTGTGCTGTGTACGATGGACAAACATAAAAACCACGACACTGTATCAGCTGCAGCACAGAGGACAGAGAAACAGGTATGAAACTACACACTGATGAAATAATGCTGACACTATTTATATTGGCACCATATGATCAGGAAACATCCTTCACACTGCAGACGTCACAGAAGTGAACAGCAGCTTCATATTTTCATATTATCTTAACAGAAAATATGGTGAAAATACACCGTAAACATTTATCAACAAACTTTTTTGCAAAAAACTCTTCACATGATGATATAGTGCCAGTATAAAGTGCCATCTGTGTTATTGGTTTGTGCTGCAGAAGCAGCTGAAGGAGACGCAGAGGTCGTTCCAGCAGAGGATCCAGCAGAGAGAGAAAGATCTTCAGCAGCTGAGAGAGGCTGTAGAGGCTCATAAGGTGAGTCTGGAGAAGAAGAGAAGTTTGAGAAGTCTCAGTCAGGACTCACTGAAGCTCACTGTGTGATTGTGATGTGTGTCCTAACAGCGCTCTGCACACACAGCAGTGGAGGACAGTGAGAGGATCTTCACTGAGCTCATCCGCTCCATTGAGAGAAGCCGCTCTGAGGCGACACAGCGGATCAGAGATCAGGAAAAGACTGCAGTGAGTCGAGCTGAAGAACGACTGGAGCGACTGGAGCAGGAGATCAATGATCTGAGGAGGAGAGACGCTGAGCTGGAGCAGCTTTCACACACACAGGATCACATACATTTCCTGCAGGTAACAGAGATCCAGAAGAACAGGACAATATATTTTTGTTATTTAAAGATGCGTTACTAATATGCGCCTATAGGCGGGTCCACAACGCGCAAACACTTTGTCCTGTAGATGTTTTGCTTGCACTTTACTTTTGCACTAAACTTTTTTTTTACTCATTAAGAGAATAACCCGTCCTTAATCTAGGAAAAGTTGATTCAGACACGCTCTAAGTGCACTTGCGCCGTGAGCTTTAGACCATGAGCTTAAAATACGGCCCATAATGTATTGGAGTTAAATGATGACAGTTGATCAAACGATAGAAGCTTGATCATCAAGGTACTTTTTGTAACAGACCTTTAAGAAATTTAATATCTTCTCCCACTCTACAAATCAATGCTCTAACTGCAGAAATGAAAGTGATAATTATTTTTCGACGGTAAAAAGTAGCAGTGCACCGGTGATGACTTGAGCTCATCAGTCCACAGTAACCAGGGTCTGAAATAGCACTATTGTGGCACTGACCACACACAACATACAGTAGTGGCCAGAAGTGATGTGCAGAGTTTTTATTTTTTTAATGACCCTACAAGTTTGCTTATAACCCTAACCCTATTTTTATATTTAGATATTTTAAATAGTTTAAAATATGAGGGATGATCAAAACACTAAACTTAGTGAAGGTGTTTATCTGACAAAATTATTTCAAGTCAAGTCATCTTTATTTGTTATAGTGCTTCTTACAATACAGATTGTTTCAAAGCAGCTTTATAGTGATTACAGGAAAATAATGCAACAAAGTTAGTTTTGGCTGTACAGCAGATCTAGAAGAAAATAGTGTCATTGTCCAGCTTAAGTGAGTTCAGTGTTGATTCATTTCCATTGTAAAAATCATTAGTTATCTATTTAGTTAATTTATCTATACAGCCGCTCAAAGCTTGAGACTATTCTTAAGAGCATTTCTGAGAAGTTTTATATATATTATGGGCCCAGGATCATAGTGGACTTGAGCAAGAGACTCTCAGAGAAACATTTCATGAGAGCAGAATGAGCCGCTGACTGAAGTGTTGATCTGTGTGTTCGGTTATTATATAATCATCAGTCAGACTCTCATCTGATCATCCTCACTCACATTTGTACTTTACCAATTTTTCCTTCTGATTTCTCATATAATGGTGAAATCCGTGAACTTCATGGTAGCAATTTGAATAATATTCATCAAAGTTGCATCAGATGATTTTAAAACTTGACAGTATTTTCATAATTGTTTGCCTCTAACATGTTGATGAATTTGACCATGAAGACCCTAAACATGAAGTCTGTATATTAGCAATGCTTCAACATACTGAAACCACACAAAACTGACCTTGGGATCGTGTCCTAAGAGTCCTTGTGTCACGGGATGCACACAAAAAGGTAAGATCCATGTGCAGTTTAATGGGGTAATCCGTAACAATAAACCAGCCAGGCAATTTGCTCGTAGATTTTGAACTGCTTTTCTTGAGCGAATCTACTCAAGTCTACAATGAGACCAGGGCCGTTTCAGAACATTTTGGCCCTTCCCAAAACATACACGCTCAAAACCTAAATAGCAACGTTTCTAAGCATTGATATGATTATTATTTTTTATTTTGTACAAATTATGTAAGTTGTTTCTTAACATTGAAATGATCCCCAACTGATGTACATTCATTCTTTTTTTCTGCTCTCATATTGGTTGTAGGAATAACATTAGCGTTCGGTGGTTCAGCGTAGTTTGTTAGCAATGAAAGTTTGCACAGTATCCAAATCTAAACTCATTTATAGTAAATTGATTGTCCAGTTTATTTTCTATAGAGATTTCTAGTTGATCATTTCTCTCTCATCATTTGCTGCCCAATCACTAATAAAAAACCTCGCTCTGTATTCACTCCATGTCAAAATTAATTCAGTGTGCTTTTAAATAAAGCCAATCTCTAGACACACGATGTGTTCAACGAAAAATAAATGGACAATGTTTAGAATAAAATGAGAAATGTTATATTATTGCATTTAATAATACAACAGTATTGTTTCTTCACTTTCAATAAATCAACAGTAGCCTATTATTTTTTCAATAAAACTTAAAGTGCTTTATTAAAAGTTATATTACCCCAAACCCAAGCATATATTAAATTATTGTTGAGTACTTCACATCTCAGAGTAAATTAAATTAACAAAGTCAAAAATATCACATATTAATGCCTTTTCATCACAAAAATATGAATTTAGCAAACTTTGCCCTTTAATTTTGTGAATAAAACAAAGATTTTAATGACATTCCCAGTGTATTAAACTTGTTTAGAGTCCAATTTACACGATATAATACAGCTAATATGGAGATTGATGCATTTCATCAGGATAATGATATGATTATTTAAACTCTCGATTCTCGACTCTACCTCTCGATTTTATTTCCACATGTGAAATGAATAACTTTCATGTTCCCTTTCGAGGGAACTCGCGATGCGTCGATAACGCTTTGGGAACGCCCCCGGCGTGAATGCGTCTGAAGCATCTATGTCAACTAGTCCAATGGAATGAATGAAATGCGCGTCACGGGCGGGTGACGTCATGACCAGGAAGCTATAAAAGCGCATCCGGTGAAACCGGCTTTAGCTTCTGTTGCCTCAGCAAGCGATCTGTGTAACTCTGTCTGTCTTATTTACTGTTGTCTGTATTTGAAATGGAAAAGCAAATGTTCAAACTCTGTGTTCCTCCTTGCCTGCGTTATTTAACGGGTGGGGATACACACGAGCTTTGTGTCGTTTGTTTGGGAGTGGGGCATGCGGTGTCAGCCTTCGAGGGGGCTGATTGCCAGCATTGCGAGTTGCTTCCTCTCCGCACGCTCCGCTCCCGGCTGTCACTTTTTGAGGAAAGTGGTCAGCCTCGCGATCCTCAGGGTGCGGGACCCGCGGCTGCCGAGGCAGCGCGGAGAATGCATTCCTGGGGATCGCAAAAGGATCTCTCAGAAGGGTTGGAGACGGGTCCGAGGACCTTATCTCCTTCCTGTCCTGGGGGATCCAGCGCTCTCTCCCCGGTGTCGGAAGCCCGCGCTGCGGCTTCTTCCGCCCGGGAAGAGAGCCCAATGCTTCAGTGCTCTAGCTCCGAGGAGTTAGATGTGCTGAGCATTGACAGTGAAAGTAAAAGCACAATAAGGGAAGAGGATTCACAGTCCTCTTCTCCAGCGTATGAGGAGTTGGTGGATGTGATTACTCGCGCTGTTGAAAGGTTGCATATTGAATGGCCAGCCGAGAAAAGGGATGCTCGTCCTAAAAGCAAACTAGATGAGTGTTTCCTTCCATCTATTAAATCACTTCCACCACGAGGCCTTCCATTTTTTCCAGATCTGCACAGCGAGCTGTCTAGATCTTGGAATAAACCATATTCCTCTCGTCTCTATAGTCCCCATGTTCACGTTTATTCAGATATTAGGGGGCTGAGAGAATATGGTTATGGGTCGATGCCCCAGGCTGAACAGACGCTCGCGAGTTATCTGTCGCCTGGTTCAGCATCGTCCCTGAAGGCCTCAGCTTTGCCCACAAAGCCTCTGAAAACGACATCATCTCTCGTGGGCAAAGCATATACGGCAGCAGGTCAGGCTGGAGCATGTCTTCACACTATGGCAGTGCTCCAGGCTTATCAGGCTGATCTGCTGGGGGATTTGGACAGAAGTGAGGGGGTGGGACCCGATGAGGTTCGAGAACTTCGTCGGGCCACTGATTTGTCTCTCAGGGCTACTAAGGAGACCGCCAGAGCAATTGGGCGGTCTATGGCAGCCCTTGTAGCCACTGAGAGGCATCTTTGGTTAAATCTAGCAGAGATAAAAGAAAAAGATCGTGCTTTTCTGTTAGATGCACCTATTGATCCCTCTGGTCTCTTTGGTGAGGCTGTTAATTCGGTTGTGGAAAGATTCCAGGAGGTCAAAAAAACAGTCAGAGGCATTTAAAAAATGTCTCCCTCGCCGTGTCCAACCCCCTGGGGCTGCTGGGCGTGAGCAGTCCCAGCCGTCAAGCTCCTCATACAGAGCACAGCAGAAAGAGAGTGTTGCGTCTCGTGCTCCACCACAAAAACACTGGAAGCAGACGCAGCACTCTCAGCCGAAGCCTTCAAAGCAGAAGCCGGATCTGAGGACCGTCCTTCAGGCTAAGAAGGCTTCGGCTCAAAAGAAGAGGTCCTGACTCCTATGGAGTCAGACCCATGAGGGCAGCCCCACCCGGGGTGGAGCGGATCATACCTCAGCATACGGTGTCCGCTCCACCTCGGTGTCCTCAGGGAGTCATTCTGCCAACCCCGCACCCTTGGTCTCGGGGCGCAGTGGTTCCCAGCGATCGTCTGGCGCAATGTCAACTCGACATTGCGTCAGATATGAACCTTCTGAGGGGGGTTCAAGAACATTCAGTTCGGGTGGTTCCTGCCGATATGTTTCAGGCCCCCGGGCCGACTGTCTCAATTACACCAGAGGCCAGCCTCGAGAGGCTGGTTCCCTTAGTAGATTTTCTGACAGAGTGGAAGAAACTGCCGAATATTTCTCTATGGGTCCTGCATATAGTAGAGAAAGGATACAGAATCCAGTTTGGTTCTCGTCCTCCTCGTTACAACGGGGTGTTGCCCATGGAGCAAGAGGTGAAAGCTCTTTTGGCAAAAGAAGCGATAGAGCAGGTGTTTCTACCCGACAGAGAATCGGGTTTTTACAGCCGTTATTTCATCGTTCCAAAAAAGGATGGGGGTTGCGTCCCATTTTAGATCTTCGTCTGTTGAATCGTACAGTTCAAAAACTCAAGTTCAAGATGCTGACACTCAAACAGATCGTGACTCAAATCAGATCCGAGGACTGGTTTGTCACAATAGATATGAAAGACGCTTACTTCCATGTCTCCATCCTCCCTCAGCACAGGAAGTTCCTGAGGTTTTCTTTTGGGGGCAAAGAATACCAGTATCGGGTTCTTCCGTTCGGTCTAGCTTTATCACCCCGCACATTCACGAAGTGCTTAGATGCAGCTCTGGCCCCGCTCAGGCTGCAGGGCATACGTATTCTGAATTACATAGACGACTGGCTGGTTCTGGCGGAATCAGAAGAGTTAGCGGTTCGGCATCGAGATGTCGTCCTCGCACATATGCAGAAATTGGGGTTGAGGCTCAACGCCAAGAAGAGTGTGCTATCTCCATTACAGAGGACCACTTTTCTGGGTGTGGTATGGGATTCAGTCACGATGCGAGCCAATCTATCGCCCATTCGTGTAGCTGCTATCCTAACAGCCGTAAAAGAGCTAAAGCTAGGTCAGTCACGCACTGTGAAGCAGTTCGAGAGACTGTTAGGGCTCATGGCAGCGGCGTCCAACGTGATACCTTTTGGCCTGCTGTACATGAGACCTTTGCAGTGGTGGCTCAGGACCAGAGGGTTCTCCCCGAGGGGAAACCCACTTCGTATGATCAAGATCACGCGACGGTGTCTCCGCGCCTTGGTTATATGGAAGAAACATTGGTTCCTGTCCCAGGGTCCGGTGTTGGGAGCTCTTTGCCATCGAGTTGCTATCTCGACAGATGCTTCCCTCACCGGCTGGGGAGCGGTAATGGAAGGCCGCTCAGCTCAAGGTCTGTGGAGAAGTCATCATCTCTCTTGGCACATAAATTGCCTGGAGATGATGGCCGTTTTCAACGCGTTGAG
This sequence comes from Leucaspius delineatus, assembly GCA_023718395.1. Lineage (NCBI taxonomy): Eukaryota > Metazoa > Chordata > Actinopteri > Cypriniformes > Leuciscidae > Leucaspius > Leucaspius delineatus. Next base: position 43,763,594 of record CM043364.1, on the reverse strand, counting down.
ACATTTTCTCCCAGACCTGAGGGATCACCATGTGCTTGTCCGGACAGACAACACATCGGTGGTCTCTTATATAAATCGTCAGGGGGGTCTGCGTTCGCGCCCACTATGCAAGCTGGCACACCAGATCCCCCTATGGTCCCTGGGGAAATTACTCTCTCTGAGGGCAGTATATATTCCAGGGGGCCAGAATATCGGAGCAGACGTCCTGTCGAGGCAGGAGCTGAGGCCAGGGGACTGGAGACTTCACCCCGAGGTGGTGGAGAAGATATGGGAGTTTTACGGCAAGGCCGAAGTGGATCTGTTCGCGTCTCAGCATACGACGCACTGTCCACTCTGGTTCTCCCTTACCCACCCAGCCCCCCTGGGGCTGGATGCTATGGTGCAGACGTGGCCGAGGCGACGTCTGTACGCCTTTCCCCCTGTTGCTCTGCTCCCAGGAGTTCTGGAGAGAGTTCGTCAGCACGGAATAAGCCTATTGCTAGTAGCACCACGTTGGCCGAGTCGAATCTGGTTTGCGGACCTGATTCATCTCCTAGACGGTCCTCCCTTGGAGTTACCGATCAGGAGAGACCTTCTGTCTCAGGCCGGGGGCACGATATTCCACCCCCGACCAGAGATTTGGAAACTTTGGGTTTGGCCTCTGAGGGGGCCCAACTCATAGAGAGTGGTCTTTCAACCGAGGTTGTTGAGACCATTCTAAGCTCCAGAGCTCCCGCTACGAGGAAATTGTACTCTTTGAAATGGAGAGTCTTCACTACTTGGTGTCACCAGCGTCAGTGGGACCCGGTTAACTGTTCAGTAAACACAGTACTGGAGTTTCTGCAGGATCGCTTTGCATCAGGTTTATGTCCATCCACCTTAAAAGTATACGTGGCAGCCATTGCGGCCTTCCACGTCCCGGTGGGTGGTATATCGTTGGGTCGAGACCCCCTGATTACTCGTTTCCTTCGTGGCACCCTGAGGCTAAGGCCTGCAACACGCACTAGGATGCCGGCTTGGGACCTGGCATTGGTACTAGAGGGCCTATCTGGGGCTCCGTTTGAGCCCTTAGAGTCGGTCTCAGAGAAATTTCTGACTTTCAAGACTATTTTTCTACTAGCCATTTCGTCCCTCAAGAGAGTCGGAGATCTTCAGGCCCTTTCGGTTTCTCCCACCTGCCTTGAATTCGCTCCGGGAATGGTCAAGGCATTCTTGTATCCTAAACAGGGTTATGTCCCTAAGGTGCCAACCATTATTCCGAGGCCTATTGTGCTTCAGGCTTTCTGTCCTCCACCTTTTACTTCTCCGGGCCAGGAAAAGCTGAACTTGTTGTGTCCAGTGCGAGCATTGGATACTTATGTTCATCGGTCTTCTCCATGGAGGAAGTCCGATCAATTGTTTGTCTGTTTTGGATCACCTAAGAGAGGTTGTCCGGCTTCTAAGCAGACAGTTAGTAAGTGGATAGTCGAGGCTATTTCTCTTGCTTATGAGTCCTCTGGCCAGCCCTGTCCTTTGGCGGTCAGAGCTCATTCCACTAGAAGTATGGCGGCCTCTAAAGCCTTAATATCTGGAGTGTCCCTCCAAGACGTTTGTGATGCGGCGGGTTGGTCCTCTCCGCTCACATTTCTCAGGTTTTATAGCCTGGACCGGGATGCTGCCCCAGGGTCTCAGGTGCTCAGTGTTTAGAGTGCGTTTTTAAAAAGAAAAAAAACAACAGGCTTACACTCAGGCATTTGGAATTCTGGCGGTTTGGGTATTCTCGTTCCCAAAGCGTTATCGACGCATCGCGAGCTCCCTCGAAAGGGAACGTCTCAGGTTACGACTGTAACCATAGTTCCCTGAGAAAGGGAACGAGACGATGCGTCGCCCTGCCATACTTCCTGCATTCCTGTGATCGACTTGCTTCGGCAAATTTCGAAGCTAAAGCCAGTTTCACCGGATGCGCTTTTATAGCTTCCTGGTCATGACGTCACCCGCCCGTGACGCGCATTTCATTCATTCCATTGGACTAGTTGACATAGATGCTTCAGACGCATTCACACCGGGGGCGTTCCTAAAGCGTTATCGACGCATCGTCTCGTTCCCTTTCTCAGGGAACTATGGTTACAGTCGTAACCTGAGACGTTTCCTAGACAATTGTTTTTGTTTGTTTTTTTGTTGTTTTTTTTGTTACTGTTGCTATCATTCATTTTTTTTTTACATATAATTTCAAAACACACTAAATTTGGATTTATGATAGCAGTATTTCTAATAAAAATCATGTATTTCTCAAGCTAATATTGAGCTTAAATTGATTTCCTAGGAAGTTCACATATAATGTAAATGGCAAACGCTAGAACTTGTGTCTCTAATGTCACATAATGAACATGAGAAGAATGAAGCTGATGCTGTGAAAGTGCTGGATTGAGGAGAGTTACTAAAGATCAACAAGAGCCGCACAAATCTGACAGTAGAGCAGGTTATTGATGAAGTGTGGAGGTGATGAGCTTTGATTTCTGTTTTCTCTAGAGTTTCCAGTCTCTCTCAGCTCCTCCTGAATCTACAGACGTAAATGACAATCTCTTCAGTTGTCTCTCCTCTTTTGATGGCGTGAGAGAATCTGTCCGTCAGCTGAGAGACAAACTGGAGGATTTCTGCAAAGAGGAGCTGAAGAAGATCTCTGACAGAGGTAAAGTCCTGGAGATTCTGCTCTCAGAAATGATCCTCCATCATCTCAGATCATGTAGAAGATCATATTAGAAATGTCTTAGGAACGGATGCAGGGATCATTTTCTCTTGACATGATGATCACACTCTTCATGTCTGTTGATCTCCACAGTCACTTTCTCCAACATTGTTTCCAGGACCAGGAACGACTTCCTACAATGTAAGTCACTGAGAAAACAAGCAGAAAAACTCACTGAGTGTGTTCATGTTCTTCCTGGAGAAGTGAAAGAAAACATGACAGAAGAGTTTTAGAGTTGATCATGTAAATGATGATTTGCTCAGGATATCTGGTAAACTGCACTGAGACACTGATGATATATTGATCATGAAGAGTTCAGATACATTAAAAGATCAGACAGATTCATAATTCCTGATTCTGATGTGTTTTATCTCCATCAGATTCCCATCAGCTCACTCTGGATCTGAACACAGTGAATGAATACCTCTGTCTGTCTGAGAGGAACAGATTGATTACTAGCACTTACCCAAAGCTTCAGTCGTATCCTGATCATCCAGACAGATTTGATGGATATAATCCTCAGGTGTTGTGTAGAGAGAGTGTGTGTAGACACTGTTACTGGGAGATTGAGTGGAGTGGTGAATATGTGTTTATATCAGTGTCATATAAGAGCATCAGCAGGAAGGGAGAGGGTAAAGAGTGTGTGTTTGGACGTAATGATCAGTCCTGGAGATTGTTCTGCTCTCCCTCCAGTTACTCATTCAGACACAATAACATAGAGACTAAACTCCCTGTAAAGCCCATCAGCAGTAGAACAGGAGTGTGTGTGGATCACAGTAGAACAGGAGTGTGTGTGGATCACAGTAGAACAGGAGTGTGTGTGGATCACAGTAGAATAGGAGTGTGTGTGGATCACAGTAGAACAGGAGTGTGTGTGGATCACAGTAGTACAGGAGTGTGTGTGGATCACAGTAGAATAGGAGTGTGTGTGGATCACAGTAGAACAGGAGTGTGTGTGGATCACAGTAGAACAGGAGTGTGTGTGGATCACAGTAGAACAGGAGTGTGTGTGGATCACAGTAGAATAGGAGTGTGTGTGGATCACAGGAGAATAGGAGTGTGTGTGGATCACAGTAGAACAGGAGTGTGTGTGGATCACATTAGAACAGGAGTGTGTGTGGATCACAGTAGAACAGGAGTGTGTGTGGATCACAGGAGAATAGGAGTGTGTGTGGATCACAGTGCAGGAACTCTGTCCTTCTACAGCGTCTCTGACACGATGAGCCTCATCCACACAGTCCAGACCACATTCACTCAACCGCTCTATCCTGGGTTTAATGTTGGTATTGGATCATCAGTGAAACTGTGTTGATGAATCAGGATATATTGTACAGAGATTCTACCCATAATGCTTTGAACTGCATCATTATGCAAATCATAAACACTGAGATGTTATAGAGTCTCTAAATCTCTCTTTATTACATTAATAACATGTTCAGATTATGGTTAATAAGTGCTGAGCTTGAAGATGATATAACATTCCACGCTAAACTCATAACAATATTGTTTTGTCTTATTATCTCTTATGTGTGCCTTGTGTATATGTGTATGTGGATAAATATATGCATATGAGTGACTGTGTGTCTATTTCTTTGCTCTTTTTTCCCTTCAGAATGAAAGTAGAAATCACTCACACAACAACTGTGTCCCAATTCCTAAATTTAATCAAGTAATCTAATTTATCTAATGCTAAAAATGAATAATAATAATAATAATAATAACAATAAATAATAACAATAATAAATACAATAAAGGTTCAAATGTTGACTTATATGTTACCAGTATGTGATTTTATATAGGCTAGTGCAGGGGTGCCCAACCCTGCTCCTGCCGATCGACTGTCCTGCACAGTTCATCTCCAACCCTAATCAAACACACCTGCCTTTAATTTTCAAGTGATCCTGAAGACCTTAATTGGTTGCTTCAGGTGTGTTTGATTAGGGTTGGAGATGAACTGTGCAGGACAGTCAATCGGCAGGAGCAGGGTTGGGCACCCCTGCGCTAGTGTAACCCAGGTCACTAAATAATTAAAATAGAAACTTCAGAAATAAAAATGCTCTAAAAAGAATTGTATCTATTGTGATGATGAACCTGCGGGTAATCATCACGTTAACATCAGTTCACTGTGTTATTGTGTACATTGATTCATTATTATGATTTTGTATGTGTATAGAGACCAGGTCAAGGTTTTGTGTTTAAGTGATTGAGGACAAGAAATGAACAGAGACTTTGAAGGTTTCATATTTGTTTATTTAGTATACGTTTATTATTCAACCTATGCCATGGCTTAACTTACCTGATTGGTCCTGTGTAGAGGAGTGTTCTGGGCTGGGTTTCCCGATAACGTTGTCTCTTAGCGCGCTATGAAGACTCTTAAGGTATAACTTAACTGAAGGTATACCATTGCTAGGCGTGTTCCCCGAACTATACCTTAGAAAGCTGCTTAAGATATTCCTTCTTACGTGCGACGTTACCCGGTGCTGTCCGTGGCGATGGTGCTGAATCTGCTGATATCGATGACTCGAGAATCAGTTATTCTCTTGTTCAGGGGCTGCTTCACTGCATTATGTGTGAAAGCGGTGTTCTTTATAAAAGAAGCACTTTAGAAATAGTTGAAATTGCCTTTATTAAGACTCATAGGATATTATAAAAAAATAATCCAAACTATAATAGCCTATAATAGCCTAGCCTACATATTTTTAAATTGTATCATATATTGCTGCCATAATAACCATTTCAAATTTGTACGTGCTTTGTTCTCTTTCCCATTTTTGTTCGCTGAGGTGAAGCTGCGATGAAATATAGTTCTTGTAAATACTTTCCAGCATTTTAGTAATAAAAGTGTACATCTTACATACGGTGCTCGGCAGTGATCAAAAAGGATTTAAACAGTTATTTTTGAATCTCTTCTTGTAAACTCAGAGATGTGGATTCAGACGGCAATTAAATTACCACACGACCTGTTTGTCAAAAAACAGTAGGTACTAACTTGGCCAGGGATTTTTACGAGGGTTGGGTGAGAAAAAATACTGATATTATGGATTCGGACGGCACTAAAATCACAGACTTACCCCTGTAAATTTTTTAAATACCGGACGAGCCCATGATAAACAATTAGCGTCCGAATAGGACTTAACTGACAGTAGCCTATGCTTTCACTGGCCTTTAAAAGCGCTCTTTTATTAAATTAATAATATAATTATATATAATAATATAATTAAAATTCTAACAACAATCAGTGTAATGACAATTTTATTCTTTGCATGAAAACACTTGAATTAGCCTAAATGAACACTGTCCGTCTGTATTAAAACTTAGACCTGCAACAGTGATAAGGTAAAGCTAAGAGTGGTTCAGACCAACCTTCCGAAAGTGTGACTTACAGAAGGTATTCTTAACTAAGAACGTTTCGGGAAACACGTATTAACGATAAGGTACAGCTTAAGGTGTAACTTAAGAACGACGTAGCATTAAGAAGGTTTCGAGAAACCCAGCCCTGATGATGTGAATCTCCCTAATGATTCTGTTATGGGTTATACTATTTAGTAAGACAGAGCGTGATATGAATGTGTCGATATGATAAACTGTCTTATTTGAATATGTAGTGTACATGTGATCAGTGATTATATTTATGATTTATCTGTTCAAATGTGTATTTGATAACACTGATGTTGAACTAGAAGTGTATTCTGGGTCATGTGGGTGAATCGACCCCTATTGTAGTTGGTATGATCCATGTTTGGTGGGAAGATGGCTTATACAAACCAGAGGCTGCGTTCGAAACTGCATACTTCCCTACTATATAGTATGGGAAAAAGATTAGGCGAGCGAAAAAGTATGTACAAATCCCCTGTATTTATAAAACAGTAGGTGAGAATTACCTGGGTGACGTACTAATTATTGGGAGATTTGGACTTAAAGGAGAACTCCGGTCAATTTTATCATTGAGCTAATTTTTTTGTAAATTTGGAGTGCTGTCAGTACAGAGAACAACGACAAAAATCGGTGTTGCCTACACCGTGTTATCCTCTTTTTAAAATCTGCACCCTGTTGACTTCAATGGGGCAAGTTTTAAACCTGCTTTTAGCCTCTTAACATCCTTGATGTGTCATTACAAGTGCACAGGTCATGTGAGTGATTCCTTCAGAGTGAACACGAGTGAATCTGACTGCAGTAGATGTGAAAGATATGAATAAAAATGATAAAATTTCAGCCAGCGCACATACCTGTATTTACATCCTGTTTTCGGCCGAAGTCCATAGTAGTCGATTGTCGAGTTCACGCGCATGATCAGGTAACTAACTAACTGCGCAAACTCGACAATCGACTCTACTGTGGACTTCGACCGAAAACAGGAAGTAATTACGTGCGCTGGCTGAATTATTATCATTTTTATTAACTGCGTTAAATATCAATAGTAGTCATTGTCTAGATCCCAAAAAAAATCTCTGAATTTGTTTTTTCATTTTATAAAGAATTATATAATTCAAAATTTGATCTACACAAATGTGAAGAGTTCATTCAAATAGTTCATCAAAATATTCCTACTATTGATATTGAATTTCATGACTTATGTGAAGCCGATATATCAACTTCTGAGATTAAAGATGCCCTTTTTGGAATGAAAAAAGGGAAAGCACCAGGAATAGACGGGTTAACTGTAGAATTTTATTTACATTTTTGGGAACTGATTGAAGCTCCTCTTTATAATATGTATAATGAATGTATTAGTAATGGAGAAATGTCAACTACTATGAAACAAGGTATAATTTCATTAATTGCGAAACCAGATAAAGATCCTCATTTAATTGAAAATTGGAGACCAATTTCTTTTCTGTCAATTGATTATAAAATAATTACTCTAGTGTTTGCTAATAGACTACGGGATGGCTTAGATAAAATTATTAGTGAACCTCAATCAGGCTTTCTAAGAGGTCGACGTATAACTAACAATATTAGACTGGTGCTTGACCTGTTAGATTACGCTGAAAATGTTGATGAAGGTGCTGTAATTTTTTTGGGGGGGACTTTTATAAAGCGTTCGATACAATTAAACATGAATTCTTATTCCAAACTATGACGCTTTTTGCATTCGGAAATTTTTTTTTGAATGCAGTTAAAATGTTTTACAACGATATTAATAGTTCTGTAATAGTCAATACTTCCACCACTAAAAGATTTAACATTAATCGTGGTGTACGTCAAGGTTGCCCAATTTCCCCTTTTTTATTTTTGTTAGTAGTTGAATTATTATCCACTGGTATTGTTAATAATCAACATATTCATGGTCTCACAAATTTTGGTAAAGAAATTAAAATATCACAATTAGCAGATGACACAACCTTATTTCTAAAGAATATATCATGTATTCCTAATGCTATCTCCTTCATCAGTACTTTCTCTAAAGCTTCTGGGTTGACTCTAAATTTATCCAAATGTGAAATCCTTCCGTTGCACAGTTTAAATGATAATGTAGTTGCTGGCATTCCAGTGAAACCCTCTGTTAAATACCTAGGAATTATGGTAACAAAGGATGTCCTAGAAAGACAAAGTTTAAACTTCTCCTCTAGATTAAAAAAGACTAAAGCGTTATTAAACTGTAGGTTACAACGCGATCTTTCAGTTTATGGTCGTGTATTGTTATCTAAAGCAGAGGGCTTATCTCGTTTTGTCTATCCCTCCTTATCCTTGTATGTTAAAGACTCTTATTGTAAAGATATCAACAATTTGTTTTACTCTTTTGTTTGGAAAAACAAATCTCAAAGACTTAAGAAAAGGGTTCTTACTAATAAGAAAGCTGAAGGGGGACTGGAGGTACTTTTTTATTTGAAGATGTTAATAGAGCTTTTAAAGTCAATTGGCTTAAAAGATGTTTGATCAATGGTAACTCCCTCTGGAACCATATCCCACACAGTATCTTTAACCAAATAGGTGGCCTAGAATTTCTGTTAACTTGTGAATTTAATATTTCTAAACTCCCTCTCAAATTATCCAAATTTCACCAGCAAGTTCTTTTAGCCTGGAAAATTTGCTACTCACACAATACCATTTACCCTGTTAAATCATTAATTGCAAGATATTCTGATATTGATGATTTATGTTCTTTTTGTAAAAGTGGGAAAGAGGTGTTGACGCATTTGTTTTTTGAATGCAAAATTACCCAAAGATTTTGGAAGGAATTGGCAGAATTTATCTTTAATTTTGTGAAAATTAAATATTATTTTACATTAAAGGATATTATTGTGTATTATGAAAACAATGTTAACAAATTTGTTAATTTATTTATACTTTTGGCTAAATTTTATATTCATAAGCAAAAATATTTAAATTCATCCCCTTTATTTAAGCTATTTAAATTAGAATTTGATTGCTTCATATCTTCTTTGAAATTGTTAAAAAACAAAAAGTCATTAACATGTGTGAAATACTTTGATATTATTTTTGGATCCCCTGCTACCAATTAATGTTTATCATTGTCTTGTGATGTTGTATGCTATGTCTGTTATTTGTTCTATCTGCAATAAAAAAATAAATAAATAAATAAATAAATAAATAACTCAGCTGTCAGGCAGGGAGTGGAAACGCGGTAAGCTCGAATTGTTTGGTGTTGCTTGTAGACGTTGCTAGTTGTATATTTTATCACAGTATATGGTGTTTACTTGAAATTTGGTTCTCATAGATTTTCAGTGAGTACATGCGGGATTAGTGCACTGGTGTGCAGTGATTTTGGAGAGTGGCCCGAATCAGCAGCAACATACAAACACAACGTCAGCTTTATCATTGGTATGTATTCCTGCAAAGTGCTTTGATGTGATGTGAGCCTCGTAAAATGGGATTATGTGATTTGACCATCAGCTATTTTGTAGAACGTAACTGGCGACTGAACAGAAGCATTACTAACCGTTCTCGCAGATACCGTCCCCCCACCAAGGTGCGTAGGATAACTTAAGTGTTTGAAACGGTAGCCCTGGTCAGCGTGATTGGGGAATTTATGTTTATTGCCCTTTAACAGATAAGCTTTGGGAGCTGCACCGCAAATGCTGAACTGGCAGTGTGTGCTTGGGCGGATCTCCTCGTAAAAGTAGGTACCTGTTGGTTTACTACGCTGTAGCCATATTTTAGTTTGGCAATGACTTATGCGCGTTTATTGTGTGTAGCCCGTGATTTCTCTGGGTCTGGCTTCAGTGACGGAGCCGCGCACATTAGAAGCCCTTTGGCCTCGAGGCCCATTGATTGTGAGTGTTTGGTCTACTACCTGTATGTGTTAAGTGTTAGTTTTATGTGTGATTGATAGTATACTATTGTATAATAGGAGTGAATGAGTTATGATTGCACGACTGAATAAATGTGTTTTAATTTCTCTTGTAGGATTGTGGATTTTGTAGGACGTTGCAGCCACTGTTTTCCCATACTGTGAATTATTATGTGTTTTAGCTTTTGTATCATGCCGTGTCTGTGAATTATTAGTGTTGGGACAGAAGCACACTTCCTCTTTTTAAAAGGGCAGTTGTAAAAGGTTTCTCTTCTCTTTTGGGATTGGGCATTGTGCAATTTGTTGGGGTAATCAACCACGAAAGTACCTACTCTGGGTTGTTATTCATGTGCATTATTAATTTATTTGTATGTGTAAATCTTAGTCTATGCTTTGACCCGGGATTTGAGGTGGACAGCGGGCACTTCTTGGATGTAATAAGGTGACCACTTTGCTGCTGTGATTCTTATTGGGAATGCTGTGGTTTGTAGTGGGAGACACACAAGTTAATGCCGTGCTGTCACGTTTGCTGTGGAAGTTGTAGCATAGTAAGCCTATAGAATAAATTGTTTGTTCAAAAAAAAAAGAAAAAAAAAGTGGTTCCCTGTTTTGCACCAAGATCTGCGTGCTGCCCATCTATTCCCTATAGTTCGCTATATGTTGTGGACCAATGGTAACCGATGGTCGTAGTCTTTGACCTAGTAGGACTGGTAATAAACAAAGAAAAAACTAAACAAAAAGGGAAATACAATTTTAATTTGATTATCAATAAACTATTTTTGTATTGCTTTTGCACATCAGCTTCCGGGTTGTTTCATTTTGATTGACACTAGCGTGGGGAAAGTCTTTAGTCTGGCGGGTAAATAGGTTCTCCCACACCTTTCAGATAAGTGGGAGTGGCGTAGTCACATAAGGCCACATTTGGCGCAGACTGTAGTTGCTGGCTGGTATGTAATAGCTCTTGTGATAATTGGATTATATTGTGGGAAAGCAGTGGCTGGTAGAAGAAGAATCTTGGACCGTTACACCCCTATCGACTGGAGTCCCGTGAAATTAGTGTGCTGTGGTTTATTACAGGCAGTAGCTTAGTTTACTTTTTTTTTTTTTTTGTGGTTTTCTTCCACTCCTTTTCCTTTCTGGTGTGAAGGTATGTTGACAGAAGAGGAATTGAGGGCATTAAATGAGAAAGTTCAACAGCTGCAAGTCGATAATGATCAGCTTCGCAGAGAAACAGAAGAGCGATCAAGGGGTCCGGGGCCTAGAGGCTTTGGAGAAGGGTCTTCTAGTGCGGCTGGCATTCTGTATGTTCCTCGGGAGCGTAAAGCCCCTCGGTTCTCAGGTAATGTTTCCCGGGATTCTCTTAGGGTGGAGGATTGGGTTGAAGAGACTAAACAATGTTTAAGTGGTAGGCCTATGACTCAAACAGAGAAGGCGTTGTTTGTTTACGACCTTTTGGATGGGGAAGCTAAAGCTGAGGTTAAATTCCGCCCTGTTGTAGAGTGCAGTGATCCTGAAGATGTATTTTCTATTCTTGTAGAGAATTTTAGATTCTCACAGTCCTATATAGAGGCCCAAAAATTGTTCTTTCAATGCCGACAGCGTGACGGTGAGACTCTGAGGGAGTTCTCACATGCCCTCATGGCGTTATTAGAAGTTGTAAAGCGAAAAGACCATAGAGGTATCCCTAACCCGGATCTTGTTATTAGAGACCAGTTCATCGAGGGTGTAAGAGATAATATGCTTCGTCGAGAATTGAAACGCCTGGTGAGGCTAGATTCTAACATCTCTTTTCTAAACATTCGCAGCGAGGCATTGCGTTGGATTGATGGAGAACGCCCAAGCCAGGCCAGGGCAAGAGCTTATTCATGCGATACCCAAGTCTCGGCTGCTGGTGACAGTGTAGAAACTAATGCTGTCGTAGTAAAATCTAGCGACGAATTGGGTGAATTAAAAGACTGTCTTCGTAGGCAACAGGCACAATTGGACGCGATATTGAAGCATTTGGGGACATCGTATACACCAGCTGCCCCAGAGGGAGGGAGTAATTACCGTACTAAGCGCTACCGCTTTGACTCAGATGGGAAACCCATTTGTATGGGGTGTGATCGTCCTGGCCATATTGCCAGGTTTTGTCAGAATGAGGTGGGTTGGCCATTACGATCACAGGGTAGGAGAGGTTCTGCTGACCAAAGCCGCGCTGAAGTAGGGGCTACTGCACTCACAACACTACCGGGAAACTAGCGCCCTCCGGTGCTGAGAGCCAGGTACCGGGAGGGGGCCAGTTAGGCTCACATCAGAACTTTTCTTTAACGCCAGTGTCGCGTCCCATTCTGATTGGCCAATGTCCTATAGTTGATATATATATGGGGGGTGTATTGGTGCCATCTCTCCTAGACACTGGGTCCATGGTGACGACCATCTCAGAAACATTTTTTAAGAAACATTTCCAGTTCTTTGTCCAGGATCAGTTGCAGGCTTGTAGTTGGTTGCAGCTGAAGGCTGCTAATGGCCTTGATATTCCATATAGGGGCTATGTGGAAATGGATGTGGAGGTTCTTGGTAAAGTGTTGCCACGTAGGGGTATTCTAGTGGTAAAAGATCCCCTTGATATAGGGGCTAGACAGCAAAAAGAATTGGTGCCAGGCCTTTAAAATGTCATGAATATCCTTAGCAGTTGTTATAAAGAACTGTTTAGACAGCACGGCACTGCGTTATTCCACTCCCCCTCCGTTCAAACTGCTGGTGAGGTATGGCACCAAGTGTTGTCGGACTGCCAGACTCTTGATCGCGTGTCGGGTTCTGGAGTTCTGGGTAAGGTTAGTGTCCTCAGACTCTTCAGTCTGTGTTCCGGCTGGGTCACTTAAATTAGTTACAGCAGTGTGTTGTCAGGGACTCGTTCCGATGGTTCCCTCGGCACTACTGGAGCCTGTGGGGCCCGAAGGTCATCAGTTGCCTCCAGGCTTACTTGTCCCTAGGGTTTTACTTCCATTGGGGAATGGCAATATCTGTGTCCCAATAGTCAATGTGGGGGAACAGGATATTTGGCTGAAACCTAAGACCGTGTTAGGGGGTCTACACCTGGCAGAAGTTCAACCAAGTAGTTGCCCAGTGAATTTTGAGACACAAGAGTATGATTCAGGTCAGATAGCATACATACAAACTGTAGATAGGGGTACTGTTGGACTGTTTTGATCCTAGTGTGTTGCCGTATTAGGAAAAGACTCGCGGGAGTTGCGGGTGGGGGAACAAGATAATAACGTGAATGTAGATGTTGAAGGAACTGAATGACTCGTGATAGTCGAAGTCAATAAAGAAGAATCAAACTCTCATTCTGGTATTTATTGAACAAACAACATGGTGTCAGAAGTGGGATTCCGTTCCTGGAAACATTCATCGGACAACTTCCGTCTCTAGGAAATAACCTACGCTAAGCTTTGAAGTCTCGTTCGTGGTAAGCAACAACACTATAATGGCAGATGGATTCAGACGTCCGGATCCTCTCGTCTTTGGCGAGAATGTGGCAGAACACTGGCGCAAGTTTGAACGAGAATACGATATTTTCATTGCCGCCGCACACAGTGACAAACCTGCCCGAACCAGAGCTTATATACTCCTCAACCTCGCCGGACCCGAGGCTATAGAGAGGGAGCGATCATTCACTTATGCGGCCGCGGTACTAGGGGCAGATGATAACATCGTTACTCCAGCTGAATCTAGAGAGGACCCCGAGTGTCTTAAAAGGAAGTTTAAAGAAATATGCAACCCTGAAACAAACGTGATAATGGAGAGGCACAACTTTAACACTAGATATCAAAAACCTGGCGAAACGATCGAGGCATATGTGAGTACATTAAGAAATCAGGTTAAAAACTGCAATTTTGGTGCATTGGAAAACGAACTGATAAGAGACAGACTGGTCTGTGGAATAAGTAGTGACAGTGTCAGACGCACACTGCTAAAAGAGACTGACCTAACACTGTCTAAAGCAGTACGCATTTGCCAAATCAGCGAACTTACAGAAAAACATAGCAAAACACTCTCCACACCCAAAACTGCATTAACCACCAGTGTAGATGCCGTACAAATAAAACATAAAAAAGTCTACAGCAAAATGAAGCGCACTATGAAAGAAAATTCACCATCAATTTCCAGCTGCCGGAATTGTGGGGGTACTCATCCAGCAAAACGTGACCAGTGTCCAGCCTTTGGCCAACAGTGCCATAACTGCGGAAAGCAGAACCACTTCAAAGGCCAGTGCAGGTCCGCCAAGTCAACTAGACCGAATAGACAGGTAAACCAGCTATATGCCGAAACAGACTCTGACAGTGACAGTCAAGACACATTCACCATTGAAGGTGTGTCTTTGCATGACGATGTAAAGGAAACTGACAAGGAAGGACATTGTTTTGTGATTGTCAATGACAAACAACTAAAGCTGAAAGTGGACACAGGCGCGAAGTGTAATGTTATGTCCGTACACACATACAAACTTTTCCGGCACGCTGAAGAATTGCACATGCCAACTAAAAAAGTCAATCTTGTAGCGTTTGGCGGATCTATGATCAGACCAATTGGCACAGTGACACTATTATGCAGGCTGAATGAACAACAGTATAACCTGCAGTTTCAGGTTGTGAAAGAAAATGTTCACTCCATTCTTGGCCTGCAGGACAGCCTAGATATGAAACTGGTCACCTTCAGCAGTGAAGTGTTCCATTTGGACTGTGTAAAAGATCACACCCTGTCACAGAAAATGTTTCAGGAATATGCTGACCTGTTTAAAGATGAAGTCGGTAACTTACCGGTAACATACTCAATGAAACTAGATCCAGAAATAACACCTGTCGTCAGCCCTCCACGTCGTATCCCAGCTGCCATGCAAAAAAAGTGGAACAAGAGCTCCAAAGAATGCAAACTCTGGGAGTAATTGAACCCATGAATGAGCCCACAGAATGGGTTTCAAATCTGGTGGCCACCCATAAGAAAGAGACGGGTGATGTGCGCATCTGCATAGACCCCAGAAACCTAAACAAGGCCCTCATGCGCCCCCACCATCCCATGCGCACGGTGGAGGAAGTTGCCGCTCAAATGTCAGGTGCCACTATCTTTTCCGTCCTTGACGCCAAGAGCTCCTTCTGGCAAATCAGACTGGATGACGCCTCATCTCTCCGTACAACATTTACAACTCCATATGGCCGATTTAAATTCCTAAAGATGCCGTTCGGAATTAGTACAGCTTCAGAAGTGTTCCAAAGAGCCATGGAACAAATCTTTACAGGATATCCATGCGCTATAATCATGGACGACATTATAATCGGTGGCAAAGATCCTGATGAGCATGAAAGAAACCTGAAAATGGTACTGGATCGTGCCAGACAGGTAAAACTGAGACTGAATCCAAGCAAATGCAAGTTCGGACTCAACGAGGTGAGCTATGTTGGGCACACATTCACAGATAAAGGACTAAAAGCAGACCCCAGAAAAATTAAAGCAATCAGTGAAATACCACCTCCAGAAGACAAGGCAGCTCTTCAGCGCTTTTTAGGGATGATAAACTACCTGGGCAAATTCATTCCTAACTTAAGTGAACTAACCACACCACTACGTCAGCTGCTTCACAACGGAGTGGTGTGGAATTGGACGGAGCACCAACAGGATGCTTTTGACATGCTCAAAACCTGCATCAGCAGCCCACCTGTACTCCATTACTATGACGTAAGACAACCAGTGACGCTCACCTGCGATGCTTCACAATATGGTTTAGGGGCTGCTTGCCTTCAAGAGGGAAATCCTTTGGCATACGCGTCTCGCACACTGACCCAAACGGAGATGAGATACGCGCAGATAGAAAAAGAACTCCTGGCAGTGGTCTTCGCCTGCTACAAGTTCTACGACTACATCTACGGCAAGCCGGTCACGGTCGAGACAGACCACCAACCCTTGGTCACCATTCACAACAAACCATTTCATACCATCCCAGCGCGCCTACAACGCATGATGCTACAGTTGCAAAAATTCGACCTGACTCTCACCTATAAAAAAGGAAAGCACCTCTACTTAGCCGACACCCTCTCCCGTGCACCGAGACACAACGTCAGCCCCCAGATGTCAGAACGGCCAGAGTTCGAGGTGATGACAGTTCAACTAATATCTCCACGGCGCCTTGAAGAGCTCCGCCAACATACTGCCGCAGACACAGTATTGCAGAAACTCAGCCATTTCATTCAACGGTGCTGGCCAAGACGTCCATGCAGCGTACCCATAGAGGTGAGACCTTTTTTTAGTTTCCGTGATGAACTCACCGTCGAAGACAGGGTCATCGTGAAAGGAAACAGGGCAGTCGTGCCCACTGCCTTGCACTCTGAATATCTTAAGGCGCTACATCTGGGACATACAGGAGTCGAATCCACCAAGAGTAGAGCGAGGGAAAGTGTTTTCTGGCCATCAATAAATGAGGACATCCAGGCTGTTATAATGGCATGCAGCGTCTGTAACAGCCTGAGGCCCCACCAGCAAAAAGAACCGCTAAAACTGCACACAGTCCCAGACCTGCCCTGGTCGCTTGTCGCCACAGACATATTTGAATGGAAGAATCACCACTACCTGGTGGTTGTTGATTCATACTCTGGGTGGTTTGAAATTGACCGACTCAGCAACTTGTCTTCACTGACAGTCATCAACAAGCTAATGCGTCATTTCTCAGTCCACGGCATACCACAGAAGTTGTTCTCTGACAATGGTACCCAGTATACTAGCCAGGCCTTCCATGACTTTGCCCGAACTTGGGATTTCCAGCATGTGACGAGCAGTCCTGAGTATCCACAGTCCAATGGCCTCAGCGAGAGGGCTGTAAGGAGTGCAAAGAGACTGTTAGAGACCACAGAGAGAGACGGGACAGATTTTTACCTGAATCTGCTTGGCCTACGAAACACACCCCGAGACAGCACTCTGGGCTCACCTGCACAAAGGCTGTTATCCCGTCACACTCAAACTATTTTGCCCATCTGCAAGCAATTGCTGAAACCAGCTGCAAGAACCCCGTCCTGCATCAAAGCGCAATTAACAAAGAAGCGGTGGGCACAAAAACACTACTATGACAAGACCAGCAAACCACTACGCCCTCTGGCACCAAACCAGGTGGTAAGACTCCAAACAAAAAAGGGACATGATAAAGTGGGAATTGTGAAGAAAAAGTGTGAGGAACCACGCTCATATGTGGTGGAGTCCGAAGGGAAGGAATACAGGCGTAACCGACGCCACATCCTGCCACTAATGGAGCCACAGCCTCCAAAGAGCACCACTTACACTGACGAATTGAACACAACAGGAAACACAGTTAATGCTGACATGGACAAAATGCAAGGGGTTGAAAGTACTGAACAAACGCCCTCAGAACAGTGTCATAGACAACCGAGCCCAGAAAAATCTCCCACCAGCGTATACCAGCAAAACATGGAACCACAGGCAAAGAAATCAGTTCAAGCCACCACTTCCATGTATGTCACTAGGTCCGGCAGAGTTTCTAGGCCAAATACAAAATACATGAACTGAACTTTCTGCTCAAGTATAATTAATCCAACATCTCAGAAATAATACAGTGTCCTTTAGGATTTGCATAATGTTTTTTTTTTGAAGATTCATTTAGTTGTGGGACATCCACAGAGTTCAGTTGAACCAGGTTATATATATATATGCAAAGTTATCTTGTATCTGTTGTTACTGCAGAGGATTTTGATTCTAAGTTGTTTATGTTCAGGAGCTACTGCTAAAGAAGGGGGATGTAGATAGGGGTACTGTTGGACTGTTTTGATCCTAGTGTGTTGCCGTATTAGGAAAAGACTCGCGGGAGTTACGGGTGGGGGAACGAGATAATAACGTGAATGTAGATGTTGAAGGAACTGAATGACTCGTGATAGTCGAAGTCAATAAAGAAGAATCAAACTCTCATTCTGGTATTTATTGAACAAACAACACAAACTATTGACGCAACGCCCCAGGCCGTACCAGGATTGGCTGAGGCTGCCTGGCCTAATTTGACCACCACCCAAGAGCAGGAGGTTAGGTCATTGTTGGAGAAGTACCACGTTGTTTTCAGTCAGGGTGAAGGAGACATAGGGTGCACCAATCTGATTGAGCATGAGATCCCAATCCTGGATGAGGTGCCAATACGACAACGTTATCGTCGTCTCCCCCCATCGCAGTATGACTTAGTGAAGACACATATTCAGGGACTGTTGGAGCAGGGGGTGGTGCGGCCAAGCTGTAGTCCATATTCCTCACCTATCGTGGTGGTTCAAAAAAAGGATGGTACCATACGGCTCTGTGTGGATTACCGCCAGTTGAACGCGAAAAACAAGAAGGGATGCATACCCATTGCCACGAATTGAAGAGTCGTTAGATGCTCTTTCTGGAGCTAAATTATTTTCCACATTAGATCTCGCTAGCGGCTATAACCAGGTCCTGGTAGCTGAGCGTGATATAGCTAAGACAGTGTTTTGCACCCCATTTGGGCTTTTTGAGTTTAGCCGCATGCCATTTGGGTTGAGCAACGCACCGGGAACGTTCCAGCGGTTAATGGAACGTATTTTTGGTGACCAAAGCTTGCACTCCCTCCTTCTTTATTTGGACGATGTGGTCGTTTTTTCGACGTCTTTTCATGAACATCTTCAGTGGCTGGAACTAGTCTTGGGGCGGTTAAAACAGCATGGGTTGAAATTGAATCTCCATAAATGCCATTTTTTTCAGTCAGAGGTCAAGTATTTAGGTCATGTTATTTCTGCAGCTGGCGTTGCTACCGATCCAGACAAAATTAGTTTAGTAAAAGAGTGGAAAATACCAACTACTGTCGTGCAGCTGAGATCATTTTTGGGCTTTGCGTCATACTATCGCTGCTTTGTTGAGGGATTCGCGAAGTATGCAGCACCTTTGCACAAATTGGTGGCCAAGTTACAGCCTGGTCGGAAGAAACCACACCCTCGACCCAATGGTTACCTTAAGAACCATTGGGACTGGAGCTGTGAACAGGCCTTTCAGATCTTAAAGGATAAGTTGATCAGTGCTCCCGTCCTGGGATACGTTGATTTTTCAAAACCTTTTGTGCTTGAAATCGATGCCAATAACCTGGGGTTGGGGGCAGTGCTGTCCCAGGACCAGGGGGGGCAGCGTCGTCCAGTCGCTTATGCTAGCCGGGGGTTGCGACTCTCAGAGAGAAATATGTCCAATTACAGTGCAATGAAGTTGGAACTACTGGCACTGAAGTGGGCTGTCACCGAAAAATTCCGTGAATACCTTTTAGGTGCCCAGTTCACAGTATTTACATATAACAACCCTCTCTGTTACCTCCAGACGGCTAAGCTTGGGGCAGTAGAGCAGCGTTGGGCCTCACAACTGGCTCTATTCAAATTAAAGATCAATTATAACCAGGTCCTACCAACAAAAATGCAGATGCCCTTTCACGGTTGCCGGATGTTCCCTCTCCTAATTCCATTGAGGACGTGGTACCAGGCATTACTATCCCGAGCGAGGTGCAAAGTGGGATAGGAGCTTCAGGAGAGACAAGGTTGATCTTCTTCTCTGCCATTGATGCCGTCCCAGGTCGGGACAAGGCTGACTTGCATAAATTACAAGTGTTAGACCCAGTGATCAATGCTTTTAGGCGCTATTGGCAGAGAGGTGTACCTCCCACTGGGGTGGAGCGGGCACAAGAACCACCCCATTGTCTTAGAGTTAGTTCAACAGTGGACTAGGATCCTTGAGAAGGAAGGCGTTTTGTATCGCTCTACTCATGTGCCTGGTGGTGACGAGCCAGTCCTGCAATTGCTGATGCCGCAGGCCCTACAGGCAGAAGTGTTGATGAGCCTTCACAACAATCATGGGCACCAGGGGGTGGAACGTATCACCATCCTAGTTAGGCAACGTGGGTACTGGCCCTTTATGCCTAGAGACATTGAGCAGTGGTGCAAAAACTGCGATCGATGTGTTGCTGCTAAAGCACTACAGCCGAAGGTAAGGACGTTCATGGGAAACCTAATGGCATCTGCGCCATTGTAGATCCTAGCCTTAGACTTCACCACATTATAGCGGGCGACTGATGGTTGCGAAAATGTACTAGTGGTCACTGATGTTTTTTCTAAATTTACGCAGGCTTATCCCACGACAGACCAGAAAGCAAGTACTGTGGTAAAAGTGCTTACAGAGAGGTGGTTCTACACTTAGGGGGTTCCTAGGCGCATCCATACCGATCAGGGTAGACACTTTGAAGGGGAACTCCTCAAGCGCCTTTGTCAGTTGTACAGTGTTGAAAAATCACGCACAAGCCCATATCATCCGGCGGGAAATGGGCAGTGCGAAAGATTTAATAGAACCCTGCATGATCTTTTGCGTAGCCTGCCCCCGGATAAGAAAAGGTGGTGGCCTGTACACTTGCCCCATGTACTGTTTGCGTATAATACCACCGTTCACCTGTCCACTGGGCATTCCCCTTATGAGTTGATGTTCGGTCGTAAGCCCCACTTACCGATAGACTCTCTCCTCGGGGTGGAGGAGGAGGAGCTGGTTGAGGGTGAAGTCGGCAACTGGGTTAAAGAACACCAAATTCGGCTGGCGTCAGTCTATAAGGATGCCCGAGCGCAGATGGAAGCAGCAGCAGCCTATCGGGGTCGGCATACCACATCCATTCCTATTTTGGTTCCTGGTACTCTAGTGTACAGAAGGAACCACCCTCATGGTAGGCACAAAATCCAAGATATTTGGGACTCTGTCCCGTATGAAGTAATCAAGTGTCTGGATGAAGTAGGGACCCTGTATAGAATTAGACCAAAAGGACAATTAGGCCCAGAGAAGAACATTCACCGAAGCGAGTTAACCCTCTGGGGTCTGAGCTGTTTTCTGGGCCCTGGAGGTGTTCTGACATGCTCTGACATTTGTGCTTATTTCTGTTACTTGTGACATTTTCATGGCTAAAGTCTGATTACACTGTATTCAGCACAAACTCTGCTACAATAATATATCAGCAGCAAGTATATAAAAGTTTGTAGTTTTGAGATAATAACATTTATGCGTGGTTTGTGAAAAAACAAAAAACAATTGTCACTGAAATAAGCTCATGAAACCCATACTGATTATTTCTTCATAAGACTTTTGAAAATTGTATGACGTAGCCTAGAATATTTGCTTCAAAACTATGTGAAAATCACCCTGACTGCTCATTCAGAGAAGACAATATATTGATTTAAAAATTTTACGACGTGTTTTGTGTGAAAAAGCCTTATGCGGGAGCTCATTAATATGTAAGCTTTTCTCACCTGAGAAAGACAAAGAACCTCCCCTAACGGCCCTATTAGGAGCTATCAGGCCCCTATCATTCTGAGCAACCTTGCACAAAGAATGAGGAGATTTAAAAAAGAATGGCTTTTTGATTGTTTTTAATTTATTTACAACACAACATAATCCAAAGATACACAAATGACAAAAAAAAACACATTATTTAACACACTGAACTAAAGACAGAGACTTGAACTGTCACACACCTTTGTGCCATTCCTGAAACATAGTACATACCTTTCATTTCCATGGTGTTT
Source organism: Leucaspius delineatus (assembly GCA_023718395.1). Classification (NCBI taxonomy): domain Eukaryota; kingdom Metazoa; phylum Chordata; class Actinopteri; order Cypriniformes; family Leuciscidae; genus Leucaspius; species Leucaspius delineatus. The sequence continues at coordinate 43,742,059 of CM043364.1, read as the reverse complement.
GATTTTTCACTTCAGCATGTTCATGTATGGAGACTTATGTGAATGTTGAAGTCAGCAGGACTTATTCAGTGGCATCTTGTTCCTCTAAAAACAACAACAACAAAACAGCTGTGAACATGCTGATATCAAGAGAAATTATGCTGCACAATTTGGGGAATACATTTTAGATTTTTCAGGTTAAAATAGCTTTTTAAAATGTACAGAATACACACACACACACACACACACACACACACACACACACACATATATATATATATATATATATATATATATATATATTAGCCTACTTTTACCATGCTGTGTTTTATTATAGAATATAAAAACATCCTCGTGTCGAACATGTATACAAGCACTGAAAGGTTGCCTACCAGTTCACATTTCATGTTTCTGTCTATATATAGGCCTACATGTAGGCTACATATATGACATTAGGCTTAGTTCATGTTTTTACTCCAAACTCATTTCATAACATACATTTTAATCTGGCACGACCAGTTTAACATGTCTTACCTTAAAAATCGTCTCATCTTCAAATCGCGTTCTTCTGAGGTAAATCCGAGGTAAATTCAAGGTAAACAGCACAGCACAGCACAGCTTACATTCGTCCAAACTCGATGAAAGCAGAGAGGAGTAAGTTACAAAGTCTCTGCTTCTTTGTTTTGAGGTGATGAGGGCGTTTACAGGTCTGCGTTTCTCCGCATGGATCATTTGCATGTCAATCGCTCGTGCGCGCGTGGGTGTGGTCACATTATAGTTAATTAGGACGCGTTTGAGAAACTGTACATGCCGCTGCTTTCGTATGGATTACTTAAAAATATAATATTTGTTTTTTATATAATTTACATACTTTAAAAATAGAGATTCCAAGCGTTGTATAGACATGCGTTTTAAGTCTGTGTGACAAACATTCGCTGAGTTACAGGTCATTTTCTGTCGCGTTTCAGAATGAGTTTCACATTGAGAGAGACGGCAGAACGCGCATCATGTTTATTTTCTTTGTTTTACGGAAAACACAACATTTTGTTTTTATTATGAGTGTACACAAATAAAAGAAGACATTTAACAGCTTTGAATGATGTACAACACAAGTATGTAAAATCAAAATCAACAGAGTATTTTGCACTGATAAAAAAAAAAACGAGCAGATCACGCCGGCGTGATTGCCGACCTCAGGGGGTTAAGACCCCTTCCATCGACCGTGAATCCATCTGCTCAGCATAGCCCGTTACCGCCATCACAGGGAAAGGGTAGGAGTGATTCTCACGAGTTTGTCATATAAGATCATGATGTGAGCTCTGATGAAGAACAGTTCTGTGTATTTAGAAGACAGGGGGGACTACCTCAAGCTATGTTTTAAGGGCCAGCGATCCCTGACCGTAGCCCCTTACAACGCTCTCCTCAACCTGTACAGCAGGAAGAGCTTAGTAGTAGTGTGGACGTTGTTCGACGGTCCTCTCGTACCACGGCGGGCCACCATTCTAATCTCTTCAATCTGCCACGACCCGTAGCACAACTCTCAGTGGGCGTAGCAGAGACGGCAGGACATTCACTATAAGCACAGTCTAGACCAGCGACCGGTATGTTGTTAAGTATTTTCTTGTGTGGAAGTTGCATGTCACCGGGACAGTGACCTTTGAGAGGCAGGGTGGATGTAGCCAGTGGGACTTCATTACCCAGAGTCACGCAGCATAAATGATGACGTCAGTTGGGGTAGAATAGCGCATTGGACTCAGCTGTCAGGCAGGGGGAGTGGAGAGTAGTGGAAACGCGGTAAGCTCGAATTGTTTGGTGTTGCTGGTAGACGTTGCTAGTTGTATATTTTATCACAGTATATGGTGTTTACTTGAAATTTGGTTCTCAGATTTTCAGTGAGTACATGGGGGATTAGTGCACTGGTGTGCAGTGATTTTGGAGAGTGGCCCGAATCAGCGGCAACATACAAACACAACGTCAGCTTTATCATTGGTATGTATTCCTGCAAAGTGCTTTGATGTGATGTGAGCCTCGTAAAATGGGATTATGTGATTTGACCATCAGCTATTTTGTAGAACGTAACTGGCGACTGAACAGAAGCATTACTAACCGTTCTCGCAGATACTGTCCCCCCACCAAGGTGCGTAGGATAACTTAAGTGTTTGAAACGGTAGCCCTGGTCAGCGTGATTGTGGAATTTATGTTTATTGCCCTTTAACAGATAAGCTTTGGGAGCTGCACCGCAAATGCTGAACTGGCAGTGTGTGCTTGGGCGGATCTCCTCGTAAAAGTAGGTACCTGTTGGTTTACTACGCTGTAGCCATATTTTAGTTTGGCAATGACTTATGCGCGTTTATTGTGTGTAGCCCGTGATTTCTCTGGGTCTGGCTTCAGTGACGGAGCCGCGCACATTAGAAGCCCTTTGGCCTCGAGGCCCATTGATTGTGAGTGTTTGGTCTACTACCTGTATGTGTTAAGTGTTAGTTTTATGTGTGATTGATAGTATACTATTGTATAATAGGAGTGAATGAGTTATGATTGCACGACTGAATAAATGTGTTTTAATTTCTCTTGTAGGATTGTGGATTTTGTAGGACGTTGCAGCCACTGTTTTCCCATACTGTGAATTATTATGTGTTTTAGCTTTTGTATCATGCCGTGTCTGTGAATTATTAGTGTTGGGACAGAAGCACACTTCCTCTTTTTAAAAGGGCAGTTGTAAAGGGTTTCTCTTCTCTTTTGGGATTGGGCATTGTGCAATTTGTTGGGGTAATCAACCACGAAAGTACCTACTCTGGGTTGTTATTCATGTGCATTATTAATTTATTTGTATGTGTAAATCTTAGTCTATGCTTTGACCCGGGATTTGAGGTGGACAGCGGGCACTTCTTGGATGTACTGTAATAAGGTGACCACTTTGCTGCTGTGATTCTTATTGGGAATGCTGTGGTTTGTAGTGGGAGACACACAAGTTAATGCCGTGCTGTCACGTTTGCTGTGGAAGTTGTAGCATAGTAAGCCTATAGAATAAATTGTTTGTTAAAAAAAAAAAAAAGTGGTTCCCCGTTTTGCACCAAGATCTGCGTGCTGCCCATCTATTCCCTATAGTTCGCTATATGTTGTGGACCCATGGTAACCGATGGTCGTAGTCTTTGACCTAGTAGGACTGGTAATAAACAAAGAAAAAACAAAACAAAAAGGGAAATACAATTTTAATTTGATTATCAATAAAGTATTTTTGTATTGCTTTTGCACATCAGCTTCCGGCTTGTTTCATTTTGATTGACACTAGCGTGGGGAAAGTCTTTAGTCTGGCGGGTAAATAGGTTCTCCACACCTTTCAGATAAGTGGGAGTGGCGTAGTCACGTAAGGCCACACTATGGTCTATTTTTCTTCTTGTCTTACTTGGCCTTGTTTGCATCTTAGGAGTCTGCCCATGAAAAATAAAATCTTTACCTGCTACCCAGGTTGCCAGCGGAATCAGGCCAATTGCGGCTGAGTGTCGGCTCACTCGGCTGTGTACTGGCAGCGCCTCACCAGAAGTGAGCCAGCTCTGACACAGTAATAAATCATTTCTTTCTATCCTAATTAAGAAATCATTTTCTGTACATTCTTCTTACTCTTTTCTGCATTTCGCCTCTGCTGTAGCTTCTTTTCTTTTAATAAACCTGGCATTGTATAATAATATTGTTGTCTCTGTGACAATTGTTTATGTTCCTAGATCCTTCCATGCTGATGCCCTGCACCGTAGCAGAGTTGGAGCGGATCGCCTCGGCCATCTCAGAGGCGCTATGAACCCTAATGACTGGTAAGCAAAACTTCCAACATACACTAATGTCAAACAGACACAAATGGTGTTGGTGGATTATTCCAGCGTTATGGACATGGCATTTGCAGTCAAAACTATTTTTATGTTGATGTGAAAAATTGGGTACTTTTAGCAATACAAATGATTTTATTTAATTAAAATTGGGTGTTGTGAGGTTTTCGCGTGCAGCCGTCATAGGCAGCAGTGCACGAGCGCAAAACCTCACAACACCCCCCACCCCCCCGTCCGTCAATGATTGGTTGGAACACTATTTCTTTTGGTTTTGAGTGGGTGGTGAAAGCAACTGTTTTTGTGTGCAGATCTCAGAGCCTAGGCTGCCTACAGAGACCCGTTTTTTTGACGGCATGCTTGTGGGGCGGGCAGCTAGCGGATCGTTAGGAAAGATTAGATGAATGTGATCATTTATGTTTGGGCCTTTTTTGGGCCTGAAATTGCTGATACAACCTTTAAAGGGGAAGTACTCTCTTTCTCATCCGTTCAAATAACACCCGTCTACATTAATACAAATACAAAACATGGAGAAACTGCTTTTGCTTCCTCTTTGGTCAAGCCAGATGTCTTTTCTGCACACTTTATATTAAAGTTTAGCTTTAACAAACACATCTTGTTCCTCTGCGGTCTGTCTAGTGGGACTTTTAGACTTTGCTCACATCTTACAGAAAGAACAAAAAAAGGTCAGCTACACTGAGACGAAGAAACGCATTGAACATGTTTCAAGTGATAATACTGATAAACACCACAAACTATATGATTTCTTCAGATATGATTGACGAATCAGATCAATCACCCATTTAAGATCCCGTATGAATGCCAAACATGACTATTGTTCTTAAATGTTAATAACTTTTGAACCTCTAATCCAAATTTGTGTTTAAAAAGTCCCGTAAAGAGGAGATTCTCTGCTTTTCAGTGGTATAGTTTGTCTCAGTTGGACATTCAGAGGCTTCGTTGTGAACGTGATTGTCAAGATTTGATCAGCATTGATTCGTCAAAGAAACCCATGCGGTTTGTCCCTCTGAGCTGAACAGGAATGATTGTTGATGCTTGTTGATTTGTTACTGTCACAGATAGATGAGGCAGACAGAGAATCCACATGCACGCACAACTTTAATAGAGAAAAGACAAAACACTGATAATCCAAACTAGAACGCCATGGAGATAGTCCACACAGGAAAACAGGAACTCTCTGGAACCAAACAGGAACAAATACAATAATCTATTCAACGACTAAATAAAACCCCAGCTAAATACACAGAGAAATAAGGGATAATTAACTGAAGGTGTGTTCAATGACAGCATTTATGGGAAGAAAAAACAACACAGAGAAAAGGAAACCAAACCAAAGAGGAAGTTAGGCTAGAAGCACTGGTAACTGAAACACATTTTTATTTTTATTATTTTGGTTTTCTAGATCAGTGGTTCCCAACCTTTTTTTTTGTACGAGACCCCCTTTTTCCCAAGAAAATATGTTAGGGCCCCCCTTCAAATTTAATGATATTATCGCTCTTGTAAGCTTGCAGCAAGGATGACAAAATATGTTGTTTTCAAACAAACGGTATGTTTACTATAACCAGATATGTTTATGCACAAATAATAGCCTATAATATTGAAAATACAATAACAAAAACATCAGTAGGCCCTTTGTAATTTAAAAACGTAAGCCTAGGAGTAGCCAATAAATCGGCCCTATTTGAAATGCAATAACAAAAATATTCACACTGGTGTGTAGGTAAAAAAACAAGAATATAGGCTATTTCTAAATGACTGCTGTCTGGGACCTCAATACTTGCATGTTATTTGTGAGGCTTTATCAATGCGAGGCTTTATTTTTGACGCTTTTGGCACTATAGCGAGCGATAATAAACTTGCGTTTATTTACAGAATAATGCGTCTTTCGGAAGAACATTGTAGCCGGAACTACTTCTCTCTGTGTACGTCTATGGCGAGTCACGCAGGTACTGGGCTATTCCGCAGCGGCAGCGATCCGAACAAGTGTGAAATAGTCCCAATGTAAACACTTAAGGCCTGTTTAAACTTCTGCGTCGAACTGCCGCCGTAGCTACGTCGTAGGCTGTGTGTAGCGCGCGTACCCTTCGGCGTACCCTGACGTGCACCTCTCCAAAAATGTAACAACGCGTCAATTCTACGCGGACGCAAGCGCTGTGATTGGTCTGCCAGAACCCCTCCCTCGGGGTTTCACATGCTCCCTAGGTGCGCGTCAACACGGACAACGACGCAGAAGTATAAATTAAAACCAACACGTTGCCTACGGCGTATAGGCTCCGGCGTATGTCCGACGCAGAAGTATAATGAGGACTTTATAGGTGTACCAGTGGTTCAGGATAAGACAAAAACACGGATTGTAAAATGGATTCATGATTCATTATATAATAAACTCGCTCATTATATAAATTTTGTAAATTTTGAACAGAAAAAAGTTAAGGACTTTTATTTAATGCTCATTGCTCAAAACTTTTCAAAATACGACGCGACCCCCCACAGAGCTCGCTGAGGCCCCCTTGTGGGTCGCGACCCCCCTGTTGGGGACCAATGTTCTAGATAACCCCCTTTTTTGAGTTAAAAGATAAGATATATTTTCTTTTTTGTGTGAAATGGCTCTTGAACTAGAAATGGGTTTGAATATTTTTGTTTTTTACTGGTTATGTGTGCAATATTACTTTTTTCAGTGTGATGTTTGACAATGTTCAGTTTATGTTTTGAAAATTAGTTGTTTTAATTAAATGATTTTTAATAGTCAAAATCTCTCTCTCTCATTGTTTCAGTTTTAAGGTGCTTTATTGTCTGTCTGTCTGTCTCTCTCTCTCTCTCTCTCTCTCTCTCTCTCTCTCTCTCTCTGATCTACCACAATCTCTAAATGACTAAGCTACTCTCACAAAACTTTCATGTCAGAAGACACTTTTTTTGACACTCTCACAGGAGGATATCATGCACCTTCTTAAAATGGATGGAATAACTGGACTTTTTCATTCTTTGATTTTGTTAATTGCTTTTGGTAAGTTGACTTGTTTAAGACAATTTTGTTACCTTTATTTTATTTTTTTTTAAATTGATGCTTGGTTTAACCTGTTATTTGTATTTCATTAGACATGTTGTTTTCTGTCCTATTATAAACTCTTATTTTGTGGTATATTAGTGTGATTAAAAATAGCTTTTGTTTTAGATTGCACTAAAATCTAATCAAATTCTATCGTCCAATAAGAACAGGTGTTTTTTCCTTATCAGTTTATTACATTTCCCATCTAAAAGTAGGCGCGTTATTTCATTTTTTACAACATTTCATATTTCCAGATTCAGAGTTTTATATTTAAAACATTAATCTCATAACATTATTTATGCAACTGTAATTGCAGTGGAAATGCATAAATACTACATCTAAATGCCACTTCATACAGCTTCTGTGCTACTGTGCAGTGCTAAGATGAATTTTGTTTACACTTATTTTAATTGCTTGGTATTTGCTTATTTTAAATCTTGTCTGTTTTCATTTACATCTATGTATTTATAAATGTTTGGTTCATTTTGTAGATTTGAATTATAAATGAACACAATATTGCATGGTATCACAATTGGTATCATGATCCTTCAGCTGGTATAGTAGCGTAAGACATTTTTATGGCATAACTTAGTATACAATACTATATTACTGCCAGAGGGGAACCAGGCCAGGTGTCACGGTTGCAATGCAACACGAATGACAAATTCCCTTCACCTTACTTGCATTTTGACAAAGCCCAACTGGAGATCCAGCTGAAAATGATGGGAGACATCTGCAGTGATTCTCCCAAAATAGTAAAAGGCATGGGGAAAAAAACCATGTCTAAACTCCATCTACAAACAAGGGCTCTTTTCAAAGTTGAAAACCTCATCAAACTCAGAAGTCTCCCCATCTCAGCTGCTTCATCGGAAAGAACATTGTCCGCTCTCCTTCGTCTGAAGACATGGTTACCCACAACCATAACGCAAAAAAGATTGTGATTTGACTGCACATACTACCTGTGTGTTTATGTGTTTGTTTAATTAATAACCTTGTGACAACACAATTAAACAAAGATTGTGTCAGTAACTTGACTGAGTGACCATGCACATTTACTGCTTTCTGCATAATAGTTACATTTTTCCCAAATCATAAATTTAATATGGTCTGTTACATACAGTACATTAAATCGGCTGCTATGCCAGTTTAATGAAATTATTATTATGATTATTATTATCAACATTGCTTGTTTGTGGTGATGGATTCCAAAATGCCACGATCGCTGTTCACTGTCTATGATGTGTAAGTGTCTGTTGCTAAGTTGCTTTGGTCTGAGCGCTGTCGCGATGTGTTGGCTTACGTTACATTTTGGGGGTTTTGTGGCCAGTTGTCACCATATTACGCTGAAATGACACAAGATTGTGTGGTGATTGTGTCTCACGCTCACTCTGATGTTTGCTTGTTGCATTTATTGCCACAGGTAACAGTATTATAGAAGAGCTATAGGCTGATTTTAGGCTGAGTTTACTTTTTTACCAACATGGGGAGAGGGCCAAGGTTCGAAAGACATGGTTCGCTGCTGATTCCTGCAAATCAGAGGCTGCAGTTGGAGAACACAGGGAATACATGGGACAGACAAAGGACCTTAACAAGATAATTAACTACACAAAGCTGAACCAAATGAACTAATGATGAATTTGATGTTGGAAACAAGGAGAGGCAGGAAACTGAACACAATGAACACAGAATGAAGTTGTTGTAGATTTTTCCCTAAACTAACTACCTGGGTCTCGTCTCCCTGGCGACGTCCCCACTCGGGTAGCTGATATCTGAATCTCGTCTCCTAATCGACGTCCCCACTTGGATATCTTACCTAGTCTAACTTGTTTTCTTGCTGCGCAGCATAAAATGACAGACAAACTCTAGCAATTGTCCTTTAAATGCTTTAATCACGACCGGGAGAGTTTCTCGAGCAGTTCTCAGAGAAATCTCACCCACATAGAATAATACATCAGGTTATATAGGATAAAGACATCACGCACAGAAACTAAATCACCTGCTTAACTCATGACTTTGATGTTGTCATTTTCTATTAAGAGAAAGAAGCAAGCCCCCCCCCCCTTTTTCACCCCCTGTTAGTGGCACATGCAAAAAATGTCTTGCAACACAGAAAAAACACAAGTAAAGGGTTAAGAGTTCTGTTGATTACTCAATATGTCATGAGACAGGATAGACAGTATTATTTTGATTTTGTTATAGTCAGCACTAGACAATTTTCCATAACTCAAATAGACAAGAACAGAACCTTCTAGTACAATGTGTCCCCAAGTGTTAGAATGTTAGACCTAGGAAGAGGAAGTAAAGTTCAGGCGAAACCCGAGGGGCCAGTTATCATTAATGTCAGACTGTGCAACAGTCCAGACGCATTAAAAACGCATTGTCCAGAGTTTTACGTCATCAGTCAATGTCACGTTTGTTCACAGTGAGCTGCATTACACGTGGGATTGAAATAAATGAATAGAATGAGGCATTTATATAGCGCTTTCATTTTATATACTGTACACCCAAAGCGCTTTACAATCATATCAGGGGATCTCTCCTCAACTACCACCAGTGTGCAGCATCCACTTGAAATGGTGGTTACAACGAAAACTCTAACGTTAATTTTGGTCATGGCTTGTCTTGAAAAGTGCAGGACTGTGAGTCAAATCTTCTGACACTGCCAGAACTTCATCTGAGGTAAAATTTGATCGCAACGGTCATTAGTCAGCTTTTGGTGAACACGTCAAACTAACAAACTAAATTTTAGCCTAGGATCAGAGGAATCTTTTAGAATTTGCAAAATCTGTCTCAGACGGCCAAATCGTGGCCAAAATCGTACAGTGTGTGTCATGGAGTCACCAGATCAGCAGCTCCGCCCACTCGTTCACTCTCCCCGTAATTCTGATCCCTGCACCTGCACTTCATCATCAGCACACACTATAAAGAGGCACTTCTCCTTCACTTCCGTGTCTGGTCTCGGCCTTAAGTACACTTACGGACTCTACCCTGATACCTACCTGTGATTACCTGCCTCAAGGATTCCTAAACCGAACTCCGTCTTCTATCATCCGTCATCTGTCTTCCGTCTTCAGCCTGCCGTATCCTCTTCAACCATCTACAATCAACAAACCAAGATTAACACTCAGCTAGATTCATCATTCAACTCTGATTCTCTGCCTCATACTCACCAGTCTCCATTGCTGTCCCACTCTGTGCCTCTGCTCAATAAAGCCATTGTTTATACCACATACCTGTCTGCTTCCCTCTGTTCTGTGACAGTGTGCACCCAGCTTTAGATGTTGATTTGATTTCAGATGCTTTCTTAAAGCGTCCTGCAGACTGCTAACAGCAACATTCAAGTATTTGAATGTTGAGCCGCAGCTCATTGGCCACTATGCAAAAGCAACCAATCAACTGCCTATGTAGATAATGATGTGCTCGCTACCAAATGAGTTAAGGACCTATCAGCCTGTTCCGTCTAGAGTTGCATACCAGAACTACGTATTTATTCCCATTTTCCTGTTTCCAATGTAGCCTAGAGGTTCCATAAGGAAATTCTTACATAAAGATCCAAATAACCTTTTTAATATTATATATGCATGCACAGCCATGTGAATGATTATTCTTATTTCATTTTTATATAAAGTACCTATTGAGACAGCATGACATTTTCATGTACTGTATAGTGTTCATATCTAGTTAGCAGTTCTTGAAAGTTTCATGGCAGTGTCTGCAGGTTTCAAGTTTATGCAAGCTCATTTCCGCAACAGATAAAAGAAATTAAAAACAGAGATATATACAGACGTATTGCTGTATTTCCTTTCTACATGCTCTATATGTGAGGAATCTTGTCTTTTTCTCTCAGTGGCGTTCAGCGAGGGCCGTGTGGTGAAGGTGCCAGTCGGTCCTCTGATGCATGTCGAGGGACAGGCCGTCTCCATCCGCTGCAGTGTGTCCGACTACCAGGGGCCCCGGGACCAGGATTTCGAGTGGTCCATGATCCAGTCTGGTGATAAATCGCTCTATCTCGTCTCCACCTTTGACGCTAACTTCGTGGACCCCACAGTGAGGGACCGGGTCAACAGCGGGGACATCAGCTATAAGAAGCTGGGCGATGATTCAGTGGAGCTCAGGTTCAAGAAGGTGCGAGCGACAGACAGCGGTGTGTATCGCTGCAGCACCCCGAGCACAGACTCCGTCATCAGCGGGAACTACCAGGCCGATGTGGAGCTCAAAGGTGAGTCAAGATTTAATTACAGTTACAACCAGGGGCATCGCCAGGGTTTATTTGACAGGGTTTATTTTCTAAACCGAAAATTCTGGATGCACTTGGCCGAAAACCGAAAATGACTTATTCATTTCTCATTTTAAAATATATTTTTTTGTGTAATTGTATTATTATAAGACTTTTTAATTAAATACAATAATTTAATTAATTGAAATATTAAATATCAATATAATAACATCAATATATCAATATATTATTCTTCATTCAGTTCTATGAAACATAAACAGATTCAACAGATTTATTTTTTGACCAATTATCAAAATAAAGTAGTCCTACAAAGCTATTATTATCAGAGCATGTGAGCAGATAGCATTTAGCACTAAATCGATCAGTGAACGATTTAATGCTATCTCACATGCTCTGATAATAATAGCTTTGTAGGACTACTTTATTTTGATAATTGGTCAAAAAATAAACACTTGTTGCACGTTAATGTTTTTTCTTTTTTTTTGGAAATGCACAGAGAAAAACATTGTTTAACCCTCGCACACCTGTTTATTTTATTCCTATTATTTGTCATCTCATTCGTTTCTTTGCTAGATTTTCTCATGTCTGCTCATGCTAAGGTAATGTTAGTCAAGTTAAAGTTTTAATTTTTTTTTTTTCTCACAAGTGTATGACTTTTGGAAGTGCAATTTGATTACCATATGCAGTTTTATTAAAGTTGAATTAGCTATCATATAATACATAGTTTTTCCCTTGTCCTACAACATATTTTTTCCCCAGAACTAAATAAACAAAAAAACAACAATAAAAATAAATAAATAAATAAATAAACTGGTAGCAAAACCAAACTAGGGGAATGCCTCAGGTATAATGTTTCACACAAAGTCTGATCTTATTGGCCGAATACATTTCAAGAATCCATTCCACAACCTCTCAAATTTATCCATTTCAAATCAACAAGCGGAAGTCAGTTTCTCCATAATTTCGGCTTATATTTTCAGCCTTTGTTCTCTTTCGGCCAAAAATCCCTAGAAAAAATTTAAGTAAAAAAATATATATCAACTTTTAAATAAACTTGTTAACACTATATTGTGATGGTCCTTTTTGAACATACTGTTTGATTATAGGATAAAAGTCAATATAGGGACTTATGAAAAAGACTTTGGAACTGACTATGATTTTAATGTTCATTTGAAAAAGGTTCAGGGTCAGTGTAAGATAAAAAACACTGCTTAATATAGTCCATTCATATAAAATGTGTAATAAACTATATTTTTTAAAATATTTTTCTCGAAATGAAAATATGAAACAATGCTCTTCAATAAATTCTTCATATCCCATTCATGTTGTATTTATACCAAACTGAAGTTAAATTGGTTTGTTCGAACACATTAAACCCTTTGAGACCATTTAAACCCTTTTGACACACCTTCTCCTGCCTGCTTTAAAGTGTCCTCTGTTGTGTCCAGTGATCGGGGACAGTCTGAAGGTTTCTACAGCCATTCCTAAGACAGCGGTGTCCGAGGGAGAATCCGTGGAGCTTCAGTGCAACACGACGCGAGGCTTCACAGAGCACACCTTCCTCTCTGTGTCCTGGTCCCTCAAGAAAGAGAGCGGACTGTTGGAGGAAATCTTGACATTCGGGCCGGATGATAAGATCAAAGTAGGGAGCAACTACACGCAGCACTACACAGACTGTGGGATTCGCTTGGACCTTCCTGGAGGGGGATTTTACAGACTAGTCCTGAAGAGTGCAAAGCCGTCAGACCAAGGGGAGTATGTGTGTACGGTCCAGGAGTGGATGAGGCAGGGAGAAGGAGGAAGAAACTGGAGGAAGATTCAGGAGAAGTCTGTGGAGATGGGGAAGGTCGTGGTTACAGGTGAGTCAAATTCATTTTCCAAAATATTATATTATTTATTATTAATTATTTGTTACGTAGAGCCTTTTAATGTATTTTCAATTTTAAAATGTTGCCATATTTACATGTCTTAACAGACTAAACAAATATTATAACCTATTTAACAGGTTTCGGCATGCAATAAATGACGAAAAAGACAAAGAGAATGATGAAAGACAAAGAAAAAGAAGTGAACAGCAACAATGAAAATGTATTTTGTATACAAATATAAACATGTTTTGTATATGTAATTATTTCGATTAGTCTAATTCTTTGTTACCTATAAACATTTTAATTTGTCACATGTAAAATGATCCAATTGTTCATACATTTTCAGTTACCCTGCCTTTTTGTTTGTCTATTTTTGCATTTTACTAAACTTACTTAGCCAAAGTATTTACTTACTTAATTATAATTACCTGAAAATACCTTATATGCAGTACAACAATAAACTGTTGTGTGATGTACCCATGGTACATGGATGTGAGTATGTGTGTGTGTTCTAGGACGTAAGAAAACGTAAGGGTCACAGGAAGATCCTGAAAAGGACATTGGACATCTTGGCCAAATCCAGTTGATGTCATTAATGAGATTACTGATAACACTTTACAATAAGGTCTCATTTGTTAAAGGGTTAGTTCACCCAAAAATGAAAACTCTGTCAGTAATTACTCACCCTCATGTTGTTCCAACCCCGTAAGACCTTCGTACATCTTCGGATATTTTTACAAATTAAGATATTTTTGATTAAATCTGAGTCTGAGAGCTGGATCACTCCTCCATAGTCTTCTAAGACATTATAACTTGCTGACCCAGAAATTATTATTATTATTATTTTTTTTTTATTGCTCAAAAAAAAAAAAACAATACAAAATACCAAACAAAGCTCAAGATACAAATCTTATTAGATTACAAAGAAGTCCAAATAGCAGCACAAAATATAAATAAACCATAAACCTAAAGAAACGTAAGAACAAAAAGAAAATAAATAAAAAAGAAAATGTTACACAAGGGGGTTATCATCAAAAAATACCTTAAGAAGTTTATATAATTTAAGGGCTTTTTTGTTATATACAAGTCTTAACGACTTGAAGAAGATCATTAAATCTTTATGGAAAAGTGAGAAAGTGGGAGGGTTCTTAAAGGAGTCATAACCTGCAATTTTCACTTTTCCACGAGAATCAATGTATGTTATGATTGCCTAACGATTATACACTGGCCGGGAAGCCGATATTTTAAAGTGAAGCGTTTGTTTACCTCAGGGTAAATAAACCAGCGCGCGTGCATGCGCACTCAAATACGAGATTTTGATTTCAGCCCCGTCTTGACGTCATGACGGGGCAGGATATACCATATATGGACACCGCAAACCTATGCCGCGGGAAGCCCGCCCCTCTCCCCCTCATATTCAGTTCAGTCGAGAAAGATGGAGAAACGAGTACACACCTGAGTTGCTCTGTGGTTGACTGCCACAAACAACATGTAAATGTGTTTTCTCTACCAAAAACGGACCAAACTATCAGGGACCAGTGGATGAAATTCATTTTTAATAACGCTGTCCCAACAACCCTTTCAACTGGCTTATCGTTAGGAGTCTGCGCTAAACATTTCACACAGGAATCATACACAAATTTGGGGCAATATCAGGCGAAGTTGGCCTCGAAGCTCTGTTTGGAAAAAGGTGCAATTCCAACAATCAGAGACTTGCCTGAAATTGAAACGGTAAGTGACTGAGTTTTTATTGATCTACTGTGTGCAACAAACAGCAGCTAACTGCTAATGCGGCTATTGTATGCTAGCGGGAGTATTAGCTTCGAGGTAAACATGGGGAATGGCTGCTAACGTTACTTTTCAAACAACAAATGACTGAGATCATCATGAATTCGGCTATTGTACAGGGTGGGCCATTTATATGGATACACCGTAATAACATGGGAATGGTTGGTGATATTAAAGTCCTGTTTGTGGCACATTAGTATATGTGAGGGGGCAAACTCCTCAAGATGGGTGGTGACCATGGTGGCCATTTAGAAGTCGGCCATCTTGGATACAACTTTTGTTTTTTCAATAGGAAGAGGGCCATGTGACACATCAAACTTATTGGTAATGTCACAAGAAAAACAATGGTGTGCTTGGTTTCAACGTAACTTTATTCGTTCATGAGTTATTTACAAGTTTCTGACCACTTATAAAATGTGTTCAATGTGCTGCCCATTGTGTTGGATTGTCAATGCAACCCTGTTCTCCCACTCTTCACACACTGAATGGCCCCCAAGGTCTCCCGATCTGACCCCCTTAGACTTTTATCTTTGGGGTCATCTGAAGGCAATTGTCTATGGTGTGAACATACGAGATGTGCAGCACCTGAAACTACGGATACTGGATGCCTGTGCTGGCATTTCTCCTGCGGTGTTGCTATCAGTGTGTGAAGAGTGGGAGAACAGGGTTGCATTGACAATCCAACACAATGGGCAGCACATTGAACACATTTTATAAGTGGTCAGAAACTTGTAAATAACTCATGAACGAATAAAGTTACGTTGAAACCAAGCACACCATTGTTTTTCTTGTGACATTACCAATAAGTTTGATGTGTCACATGGCCCTCTTCCTATTGAAAAAACAAAAGTTGTATCCAAGATGGCCGACTTCTAAATGGCCACCATGGTCACCACCCATCTTGAGGAGTTTGCCCCCTCACATATACTAATGTGCCACAAACAGGACTTTAATATCACCAACCATTCCCATGTTATTACGGTGTATCCATATAAATGGCCCACCCTGTATATTGATTGCCTAACGCAGGGGTCACCAAACTAAGGCCCGCGGGCCGACTCAGGCCCGCCACCCCCCTTTGACTGGCCCCCCAGCCCCTCTGCCCCCCACTACTTGAACCGGTGTAGCAGTCGATTCTGTTCCCTTTACGTAATCATACTACAAATCATGCGTAGTTGCCGCGTTACCATCAGGTTACCATACATAACGTCAGAATTGATACGACAAGCACAACTGGATGTACGGGAAGCCAAAAGGTTTAAAAAGTACTATTTTGCAATAAAAAAAGCGAGTTTTTCCTGCTCTGTCATTTCAACCTAGCTTATTTATTTTTTTGTTATATTCAGATTTAAACCGTTATTAGCGATTTCAATGTAATGTTTATTAAGGCTTTGATTAGTAGCCTAATACTCGTCTAGCAGAAGACTATTTGAACCACAATTACTTCACAATTTATGTCACATTTTATAAAATAAATAGGCTACTTGTTTTGAAATATTGATTTTCGAGTAGGTTTAACCAAAGGGAAAATAAAGGGGAAAAAATAAACTCCAAAAACAATGGTTTCATATTTAGTTATTTATTACAAGAAGCACATTTGTGTTCATCTTCCGTGGATGGATTGCCAACACACTTTAAGTGGAACCATCGCCCACAGTCATCACAGGCAATCTATAAATAAAAAAAATAAATAAATAAGATTAACAATTTAAAAAAGGGGGGGGTTTAAAGCATTGGTCCATTCATGATTACTTTTGAGTATGCTACACCAACCAAAAATGCTTAACCATATTTACCCAAAGAACATCTGCACTGCAATCATCTGCACATCCAGTCAATGTTTCTGCCTCTCCTTCAGAGTCATCAAAAGTTTCTGCCTCTCCACAAAAGTGGCACAGGTCACTTAGGTCATCTATGAGGTACAGTACGACACTGATGAAAGTGATGCACATCAAAAACAAAAAGCACGTCAATAACATTCAGGAGTTTATAAAGCCATACCAGATTGGTGGAGCAGAGTTAAAGAAATCTCCATTCTGAATAGTGTTAAAGATTGTACATCACTGGAGAAGTTTATTGTGGTATTTTGCAGAATGTGTTCTGCAAACTGAGGAAGTAACAAGATATTAACTTAAGCATCATCCCATTTTAATGAACACTTATAAGTGGATGATATAAATATTATAATATCACACAAATAATACTCACAAATATTATAATATTTGCTACAATACTATAATCACACACCTTCAAAGCGAACACACCACATGATATGGCATCCCTCTGAAGTGGGTGAGGCAAGGTTTCACACACCCAGTTTGAAACCGAAATACCCTTTGCCATCATCAGGGCTCTACAAACAAGATAGTATTATTTCAAGCAGCCTACATATTACACAATAACACTACATATGGTGTATGAAAAATACCTTGTTGTCTCCAAACACTTTTTCTTCTTGATATCTGACTCCCCAATTGAGTCAAGCAGAATGGTTTTTTGTTGGGATGGGTATATAGCCTAAGTAACATGCAAAAAGACAACTTGATAGGGGTGTATAATTGCTAATCAGGATTAAGGGGAAGAGGGAAAACTTAAGTAAAAAACTGTTCAATACCACAAATACTTACAACTAGGAACCAGTGGTGGCCCTCATTTACAATACCCACTATGACCTCATAGTTTGCTGGGTCCAACTAAAAAAAAAAACAAAAAAAAAACATGTTCTATCATTTAAACTCTGCGACTGTACACAAAATGGGCATTAGAACAAGTAAAAAATATATATTAAAAAAAAAAAAATTGCACTTTTGCAGGACACCTTGAGCCTTTCATGTTTTCCGTTCCACATATCGGTCATGGCAAATGTGTCCATGTGGAATGCCTTGCCTGGTGAAGTTAAATTGTGCTCCCTCACTTTTAGGGAGAGATATGCATTTATAACCTTGACAAACATGGAAAAACATTAATACAAAATATTAGCATAGCAGATGAAAGGCTTATCTGTAAAAATCAATTAAATGTGTACCTCACTCTCCAACTCCCTTCCAGGGCCGATACGCAAGTCTTTATAAAATAATTTATAGGGTCCCACTCTGGACAGCAGTACATAGCTGTCGTTTCCAGCCCAGGCACTTTTGATATCTACAGAGGACAACCAAAAACAGCATTGCACTTACCACCTCACAAATATTAGAAATCAGACTAATATTGATCTATTATAAGATCTGACTGTGCATCAACACTTACAGCCATGCACTGCGTCTGTGGTGTCGGCTGGTACCTCTGCAATCATTGTAGGTGTGTGGGACACAGGAGAGGAAAGTGGCATTTTGGTTGAAAAGTTCAACGGAGACAGGGGAGAAGATCTTGTAGATTGAGATCTAGTAGACAAGTCAATTGGTGAGGATGGAGGTGATGGTGGGGGCTGGTGTTCATGTGACTTGGTGATGGTGAGGTCTACAGGTGTGAGTGAAGGGCATAACGTTTCATGATGTGCTGTTTTATGTTGTGGTTCTTGGGTGATTCTATGGGGTATCCGGGGTGTGTCTTCTTTGAAGGGTTTGAGGTGGTCAGTGTTGATTTTGGGGAATATCTTGCCATTTCCATCCCTTAAATCTGCGCTTTTGTCTTGCAAATAAACAACTTCATATGGTCCCAACCAGCTGCACTCAAGCTTGCCCCCTTTCCTCTGTTGGGTCCTTATGTTTTGTCGTAAGACCTTCTGCCCTACAAAAAGTGGTGCCTGATTTGCCACCGCAGCCACCCTCTGTCTCCTGTCCTGTTTTTTTCTTACATTTTTTTTTACAATGTTGTCCATTTTCTCCTTCAAAGAGATGGCCTTTGAAATGGTGTCCTCTGCGATCACAGATTCCACTGTGCTGTTGACCTTTTTTTAGAAACATTGAAGATTGAAATGATTTCACTAAATTGATGCATGATATTTATATGGAACAATGTAAATGATCACATACCTCATATATCTCCGGCACCTCAAAAGGATATCGTGCCTCCATACCGAACATTAAAAAGAATGGTGAGAACCTAGTTGTCAGCTGTGTCTTGGTTCTAAGACCAAACATTACTGCATCTAGGTACTCATCCCATTTTTCTGGTCTTGAATCCACCAGTTTGCACAAGGCTCTGGAGTTATGACCAAAATGAGTTAAATTATGAGTAACCAGTTTTCAAAGACAAATATTTCCCTGAATATTGCATTCCCACAAGCAACCCATAAATGAAGGTTCACCTCTGAATGGTTCCATTTAATTTTTCCACAAGCCCGTTTGTTTGTGGATGGTACGGGGCATAGAGGCTTCTCTCCACATTGAGGAAGGTACAGAGCTCTTCATTGATCTGTTTCCAAAACATACATTAACATTAATCTACATAAACAAAAACATGTGTGAAACCATTAAAATATCATGCATATTGAATTTAGTTCATTTAACAAACTTCAAACCTGGTTTACAAACTCAGTCCCTTGGTCAGTTAGAATTCTCTTTGGTGCCCCAAACCTGTAGAAAAAAATGTATAATGCAGCGCGAGACAACTGCTGCAGATTTATTTGGGATTGGATATGCCTCGGACCATTTAGTATAGTAGTCAACGAGGACACAAATGTACTCGTTTCCCTGGTTGGTTTTGGTGACTTTCCCCACCAAATCCATACCTAGCAGTTCCAGAGGCTTATCCACCTTAAAATTAAAATAAATACATTCAAATTATGTGCACTCATGAAATACCAGTGTCAAATCCCATGCACATCTGTGGACAAGCTTACACATATTGGGATGTACTTGGGCTCCTGCTTGATGGACAGTCTGCTATATTGGCACTGGGCACACTGCAAAACCTGATATTCAGAAATAAGCACATGAGAAATGCATTCCAAAACATAATGCATTCATACGTTTCACAGCAAAGTTAGAAAGGAATAATTTAGGATTTACCCATTTATCAATGTCCACCCCCATTCCAGGCCAGTAGAATCTCGCTGAAATGGCAAGCTTGGTTTTTTCTGTTCCACAGTGTGCTCCATAGGGGCTGGCATGGAATTCTGTAAATATTTGGTTGGCCTCTTTTTGGCCAATGACCACTTTTTTCCTCGAACCCATACAATTTTTTGAGGAGATGTAGTAAAGTTGACCATCTATTGAAATAGCTTTATTGTTAGTAAAGTCTAAACAATAACCACGGAGGTTCTGAATGCCTAATGAAAGAAATAGGATATTTTAAACTAAAATTGCAGGATAGGTAATATTTTATGTTCTATTTGCCAAGAAGGCTATAGTCCATGGACAAGTATGTTTTTTTGTTTCTATCAAGTCTTGGTGTATTACTATACCTCACTCCTGTCTGTGGAGCTATGCTATCTTCACTTTAAAAAATAATTATAATTTAGAATAGATTACTTACCATGAATTTGGAAATTGGAGCAACGTCTGCGAATCACATATTTTTGGTCTTTTTTTATACCAAATGGATATGTGCCTTGAGTTTTATAGCTCATGATTTCTTCATACATTTTTGGATCCATTGTTGGAAAGTGCCAGCAAGAATAGAAATTCAGGTGACAATGTTGTGTGGTCATCTCCCCATTTATAACACCATTGATTCATTTGATTAATTAAAGCTAATTAGTGCCCTCAGAAATGGTTAATGAATTAATTACTAGAATGATATATTGCACCCATGTATCTTGCATGTGAAAAATATTAAAGAAAAATAGCAATATGGTTTTATTCATATTTATTTATTTATTTTCATACAGGGGATATAAAAGGTGTCACCTGAAAATGTGTTTACCTTTTGACAATAATATGATGAACTCTTTTTTTAAATGTGTATTTTGGTGACATTTAACATATTAATACATTTTGTATACTGTTTACAACGTTGTATTTCATAAACCTGTCATCTCTGACGTTTTGCAATCTTTATAAATAATACAGACATAATAATATAAAGACAATAATATGAGGCATTGAGTTTTTGTTTTGACAGAAATATTACTGGAGTGTGACAACCATTTTATTATGCTGACAATTGAATGTTGCGCCAATGCGTTTGGCCTTTGTCGCTTTCCGTACTTCCAGTTGTGGTTTGATGCATCTTCTAGGCATGCGCAGACATGCCTCTTTGAGGGGGAACACAAATTCCTGTAGGGAACAGAATCGACTGCTACACCGGCCCTATGAGGCAATCCCCAAAAGTTGTCATGGATGGTACGTCATGGTACGGGCGTCACAGTTTGGTGCATATATTTACACGGAGAATACACGGTATAAAAATAAATAAAACTTGCGTGCAATTTAATTAATGTAATGCGGAACTACTGTTAGATACGCGGATTCTTAGGGACACCTAATCTGTAGCTCCGCCTTAGCTCTGAAGCTCTGAAGCAGGCTGCGGTGTAAAGATTGCAATGCTGGAATATGTTGAAAAGAGAGGTGTGAGCGCGATCGAAAAGTCGTAAAGTGTTTACTTATATTTGTGTGTGTGTGTGGCGCGGCCGCAGGGTTCTCAAGTTTTATCAAAAGCTTGGAGTGAGATCACATTTGGTTGGGGGAGGAGCCCGAATGGAGCCCCGCCCCTACTTGTCCCCGCCCCCCAATTTTACCCATTGTTCATAATTAACCAGCACAAATTGAAAATATAACAATTGGTAAATCTGATAAATGACAGAGAAATTCATCACATCAAATATAGCCTACTCTTTAATGTTATATTTCAAAATTACAAATAAGTTATGCAAAAATTACAAAAATATTACAAATTGCTGCACACAGTTTGAACAGTGTCTAGTTGAAATGGTATAATGATTTATTGTGTAGTGGGACTTTGTGAACAAATGACATATTAGAGTACTATTAAGGTGTGTGTGTGTGTGTGTGTGTGTGTGTGTGTGTGTGTGTGTGTGTGTGTGTGTGTGTGTACAAGAGTACACACTCCAGCTTATGAAATGTGTTTTGTGTTTGAAAAATGTGTTGTAAGTGTTTAAAAAAATACAAATGGCAATTAATATGTTTTGACAGGATATAAAATATTAGAGCACTCTGCTTTAATACATAGCCTTAATGTAACTAGAAAGACTATTAATACAGTATAATATATAATTTAAAATAAAATAAATACATTTAAATTTATTTAAAATAAAATTAAGAAATACATCTTCATTCCTTCCCATACCCACTAACATTTCCCTTAGTTTCAGATAACGTAAGCTGGCCAAACTGAGCCAAAGCTTGGTTGCAAAGTAGTTTTTGACTGCATCAATAATAATGTATGGGTTATATTAAATGTTCTAACCTAAAAATGTTAGACGAGCTTTCTTCCAACTTACCTTCTCCATCATCACGACGTGTGTTCGCGCGATGTTGTTGGTTACCTAGTAACGAACGTACGGTGGCCGAGAATGTTCCGTCAACTTCCGTGTGTTCGCGCGCCTATTAACGAACGCAATCTGGCCGAGATACGTGCTGGCGGCAGGACACTTCACTTTGTGTGCCCGCGCCTCGTATACAACGTTATATATAAAGCTTGCAGGACAACTTGGTTGGCATTGCCTTTTCAGCGTGAGAAATACACGGTGTGGCGTGTGAGCGTGTGAACTGGCTGAATTGCGTGTGTCTCACGGCCAATGCGTGAGACTTGAGAACCCTGCGGCCGTGATCGAACAGTGGAAAAATAAAAACATACTCCGTCATTTAGTTTATGCAGGACATCATTCAAACTGCAAAGTGTTTAAGTTACTGTTAATTACATTAAGGAAAACAAATATATTAATCTGAAATGTAGCAGATTAATTTTCAATTAATTCAGGTACAATTACCAAACATATCAAGGTATTTTTATTAATTGAATTAATGAACTAATTATATAAAACTATTGTCAGTGCACTACAAATAAACTGGTTCTATGCCTTTACTTTATTAATAAAACTTATTTAAAAAAAATACAAGGCTTAAGACATTTATTTTTCTTTTGGTGGTCCAGCCTGAGACATGCACAAGCCTTCTGCATTTTTGTTTTGCTTTTCCCTTCATTGTACCCAACCGTGATGTCTGAACCGAGGTATGAACCGAACCGTGACTTCTGTGTACCGTTCCACCCCTAAAAGAGAGTGCAGAGTTTTCAAAGAACAGTGGACCAACGATTATTTGTGAAGAATAACTTTAAATAAAACAAAGTGTGAAGACTCGATTACAACTTTTGCAAACCACTAGTAAAGATAAACAAATATGTGCCAGGAATCAAGTGTTGATATAGTAGTGTGGATATAGTAGTGGGGATGGCTGTGCCAGGCTAGTAATCTCTACTACACAATGAGGCCTGCTGGTGGTCATTTTAGTCTGGGTCATACAATTATATGTTATATAGCTGACCCGGCCCCGGCCCCCCATCACAGTCAGGAACGATAATGTGGCCCCCAGAGAAAAAAGTTTGGTGACCCCTGGCCTAACGCTTATATATGAGGCGCCGTCGAGTTTGTGTGTGTGTGTGTGCTCGCGTCTTATATGAGTATGTGCGCGAGTTTGTGTGTGTGTGCTCGCGTCTCATATGAGTATGTGCGTGGAGAGTTCATATACATGTATGTGTGACTACTTAGTATGTATGCAAGCGTGTTTCATATATGTGTGCGTGAATGAAGTTTGATTTAAGCCCCTAAACGGCGCCTCATACTTATACACTGGCCGGGAAGCCGGTCGCGGCCAGGTCGGGTTCATTCATAACTTGCGCCATGATGTTATTTTGGAATGATATGCTAAAGCGTTACCTGCGGTGTCAACCCCCCTCCTTCCTGCCACCAATCAACGCACCCCTCATTTGCATTATTAAAATGACCGTCCACGACAGCCAAAATATCGCATCAGATCTCGCGAGACAATAATGCCTTCAGAAATAAGGGTCTGAGGAGCTCTGTGTTTATTTTTTTTCCACTTTTCTTTTTTAGAAGGGCCTGAAAGACTATAATACAGCAGTAGGTATCCAAGGTAATACTAGGTTATGACTCCTTTAAAGAATCTGCATTTGTGTATGAAGTAATTGGCCAACAGCACAATAATGTTCACCAAAAATTCATGATCGTGATTCAAAGAAAAAGACAAATATTTGATAGTTTTAAAGTTAAAGTCAGGCATTACATATTTCAAGCTTAACCAAGTATAAAGGTCATCCCAGAATTTCTTTGAAAATTTGCATAAATAAAATAAATGTTCCAACGACTCTATATCTGCTTCACAAAAAGTGCACTCATTACAATCCATATTAAATCTGTGTCGGAGGAAATCATTACAAGGATAAATATCATTAATAATTTTAAACTGAACCTCTTTTACCTTTGGAAAAAGTGGAAAAGTGAGAAATCTTGTTGTAATTTTCCCCACTTTGTCTTTCGGAGAATCAAATATAAGAGGTCTCTTTTTAACTTTACAAGGGAAAGTCTCCATATTTACCAATCTTCTTAAAACTTTAATCTTACAGCCCTCCTCTGTAAAATTAAGGCCAGAAATGCTTAGACTTTTCAATCTTGGAATCACAGGTGAATAACACAATGCACCTTTAACCATCTGAACCAAACCACCAGGAACAGCTTTTAATAAAGCCACATATAATTTCTGAGTGCAAATAATGTTATATTTTTCACAAAAATTGTCATAACTAAGGAAATTTCCTTCTCCATCCATAATGTGTACAATGGACCAGATACCTTTATCCATCCAGTCCTGAAAGAACACTGATTTCCTATTAATAAGGATACACTTATTATTCCACAAAGAACAACTATGTGGAGAAAAATTGTGTTTGTATATCAGTTTCCAATACAATAATACCTGACTATGAAAAGACGACAATTTACACTTTAGTTTTGATGGCTCAAAATCACACCTCAAAAGAAATTCAATGCCCCCCAAAAAATCTAAGATTTTAGAAGAAAAACTAGACCAAACAGAATGTTCTCTTACGAGAGATACTCTCGTACTGCGTAGAATACGCTAGGGGAAAATCCTTTTCCACGAGAATACTGAAGCCAAAAAATTATCCTTAATTTTGTATTAATGTAAAACGCGTTGCGGCAGCATACAGACATAGGCGAGGCAGCTCGCGCGCCTATTGGCTGGTCTGCTGGCAACTGCTTAAGCCTATCGAGCAAAACCTAGAGTGACGTCAGACCCAATGCGTCACGTCCCGCCGAAACGGGCGTGGCTTAGGTCTATAAATACCGCTCGCAGGCATTGTTTCTCTGATTTTTCATCCTTCAGCGAAGCAACTCACATCGCTGGATCCGAGAAGAAGCCGCGCTGTTGAAGAAGCACTTCAGCGGGACGAGTCGAGAAGCTGCTGGCCGCGCCGCCTTCATCGCCTTCCTGCTGCGCTATCCGGTGCTGTATCCTTTTTCTCTTTTACTATGCCTTGTGTGTGTGTTCGCCGCCGCGACACACACTCTCATTGCACTAAAAGAGCCGGGCGTCTTTTTCAAGACGCCCCTTTTCCTGAGGATCACGCAGTTCTCGCGCTAACTGACGGCGACTGCCCTCACTGCGAGCTAGGTACTGCCTATGGTGACTCTGAGGACTCACCTGGCATCCTTCTCCGAGACTGCTCCTCCGCTCTTCCAAGCCGCAAAGCTCGCCGGTTCGCCCGCTTGCCTTGCCTGCTTGGGGGATGATACCTGCTCGCCCTCTGTTCGAGCCGCGCAACCGCGCCGTTCACAGGGGATGTCTGGTGCGGTCCGTCACGCGTCACTCACCGGCGAAAGGAGAAAAGAGTTTACAGTCCCGTCGAGACCGGACTGAACTCATTTCTCACACATGTCTCAGTTCCCTGATCAGGCGACTGGAAGTGTCTATACTGCAGCAAACGTGCCTGTTTAATACACGCTCGCCTGCAAGCAAACGCCGAAGAAAACATGTTGACGCTCTTTCATATGCTTGTGCATCTGAAAGCCTTTGTGTTTCCCCCCTGTGGCTCAGTGGCGGAATCCTAGGTTTTTTCACACGGGAGACCGGTGTTCGAATCCCGGTCTAACGGCAGATAAATTATGCCGCCAATGCTTCGTTCTGTCAGTTCCCTGGAAGGCGACTGCAGACGTGCATTTTGCAGCCGACGAGCGCGTTGTACAACGAGCTCGCCTGCATCCAGACACCGTTTCTATGGTTCCCGTGCGTCACCGGGCGAAAAGAGAAAAGTGTTTACAGTCCCGTCGAGACCGGACTGACCTCATTTCTCACACATGTCTCAGTTCCCTAATCAGGCGACTGGAAATGTCTATACTGCAGCAAACGTGCCTGTTTTTTATACACGCACGCCTGCAAGCAAACGCCGAAGAAAACATGTTGACGCTCCTTTATATGCTCGTGCATCTGAAAGCCTTTGTGTTTCCCCCCTGTGGCTCAGGGGCGGAATCCTAGGTTTTGTCACACGGGAGACCGGTGTTCGAATCCCGGTCTAACGGCAGATGAATTATGCCGCCAATGCTTCGTTCTGTCAGTTCCCTGGAAGGCGACTGCAGACGTGCATTTTGCAGCCGACGAGCGTGTTGTGCAACCCGCTCGCCTGCACCCAGACACCGTTTCTATGGTTCCCGTGCGTCACTGGCGAAAGGAGAAAAGAGTGTTCTAGTCCCGCTGCGGCCGGGCCGATCTCAATCTCTCACACATTTCTCATTCCCCTCTGATATTCAGGCGACTGGAAATGTCTTTATTGCAGTGAGCGAGCCTGTTGTTACACGCACGCCTGCAAACAAACGCCAGCATGTTGACGCTCTCTGATAATACTCGCGCTGACTGAAATCTTATGTGTCTTCCCCTGTGGGCCAGTGGCAGATTCACAGATTTCCGCACGAGAGACCCGTGTTCAATCCCGGGTCTACCGGCAAATAAAATTATGCCGCCAATGCTCGCTCTGTCAGTTCCCTGAAGAGGCGACTGCAGATGTGTGTTTTGCAGCCAACGAGTGCGTTGTACAACCCCCTCGCCTGCACCCAAACCTTGCCGCTCGTCCAGTTCCAAGAAATGTGACTGGTCCAGCGTATTTAGCAGCCAACAAGCCGGTTCCATTGCCCGCTTGCCTGCACAAAAAAAAAAAAAAAAGCCATTTTACGGCTACCCAGATAAATCCCTTAAAGAGTGTATTTTCTGGTGTCCCGGACACGGCCGACGGTGTTTTCATGTGTAGAAAAAATGGCCACTACTCAGTGCCCATTCCTACACACAAACACAGCCCTTCACACAGGGCTCGCGCACATAAAATCGACTCAGATCGATTGCGCTTTAAACGTAGCAAACGTGCCCACTACCCAGTGCCCACAAACGCTACTTCCCACATGTCTCACGGTCTCTGTAAATACAGGACCAGTATGCATACGCTCTGCTCACGCGAGCAATGCTGTAAAAGTGGTGTATGTGCCCGCTGCTCTGCGCCCACGCCCACACACAGACATGAAACTAGCCCAGCCCTCCTCCTCACAGCTAAACACTGCGGAGGAGTCGAGCGCGGGCATTCTGCCCGCTGTTATCAGCGCGCCCCCTGCCTCAGATGTCATGAGCGCGACGCTTATGTCACAGCACGCAAAAGCCGCTGTATCGCGAGCCGATCAGAGCGTGCTTCGCATCCAGCCCCTAGCTACTCGCGCACCTGCGTGGGAAAAGCTTCCCGGGGTTTCGAGATGGGTGCTGAACATCATAAAAAAGGCTATTCGCTGCAGTTTCGCCGACGCCCTCGCCGCTTCATGGCGCGCGTCGAGACCACGGTAGAATCGAAAGTAGCTCATCTACTTCGAGCCGAGATTTTGAAACTGTTGAGCAAAGGGGCTATAGAACCCCTATCTCAAGCTCAAAGCGAAGGGGGGCTTTACAGCAGATACTTCCTGGTGCCCAAAAAGGACGGGGGTCTCAGACCCATAATAGATCTGCGGCAGCTGACCAGAACGCTTATGAAGCGCCAGTTCAGGATGCTCACAACCAGAAAAATCCTCGCGCACGTCCGCCAGGGGGACTGGTTTGTGTCAATAGATCTAAAGGACGCGTATTTTCAAATACAGATAGCGTCACGTCACAGGCGATTTTTGAGATTCGCCTTCGAGGGCCAGGCATATCAGTACACAGTCCTGCCTTTCGGCTTGTCCCTGGCACCCCGTACATTTACGAAGTGCATGGACGCAGCGCTCGCACCCCTCAGATTACGGGGCATACGAGTGCTGAACTATCTGGACGACTGGCTGATTTTAGCCCAATCTCACTCAGAGCTCGTAGAGCACAGGACCATTTTACTCGATAACCTCGAGAATCTCGGTCTCGCAGTGAACTGGGAAAAGAGCTCGCTTTTCCCCAGACAGATTAAGGATGCTCGGTCTGATGGCCTCAGCATCTTCAGTTCTCCAGTTGGGCCTTCTGCGCATGCGCCCACTGCAGTTCTGGCTCAGAAAGAGAGTACCACGCACAGCGTGGGCCTCCGGTCAGCTTCGCGTCAAGGTCAATCAAGCATGCATTGCAGCTTTGAAACCTTGGGAGGCAAAAGACTGGTACCAATCAGGTGTAAGCCTGGGGACTTCCTCGAGAGTGATGTGGGTGTCCACGGACGCATCCACCTCGGGATGGGGAGCGCTGCTCGAGGGCAGACCGCTTTTTGGCCAATGGTCAAAGCAGGAGAAGCTCTTACATATCAACTGCCTCGCTCACGCGCTTTTGTCCCCTCATAAAGGGACACCACGTGCTAATACGTTCAGACAACGTCTCAGTGGTGTCCTACATAAATCGCCAGGGCGGCCTCAGGTCCCTGACTCTGTACAGGCTAACCAGGCGCCTCCTGATATGGGCCATCAGCAACCTGCTCTCGCTGAGAGCAGCGCACGTGCCAGGGCTCCTAAATATAGGACCAGACAGACTGTCCAGGAACCAGGTTCCGACAGGAGAATGGTCTTTGCACCCACAGACAGTCCAGCTGCTGTGGAAGAAATTCGGCAGAGCGGAAGTAGACCTGTTCGCGTCTCAAGAAAACGCTCACTGTCCAGAATTTTTCTCGAAGAGCAAGGACGCGCTGACCCACGAGTGGCCTCGCCGTCCTCTCTACGCTTTTCCCCCCGTCTCCCTCCTGACTCAGGTGGTAGAACGGGTCAGGGAAGAAGGATGCTCAGTGCTGCTTGTAGCCCCACTTTGGATGAGCCAACCTTGGTTCCCAATTGTGATGCAGTTAGCGAGCACCGCCCCGTGGCCAGTGCCTCTGAGGAGGGATCTCCTCTCTCAAGCCAACGGCTCGATTTGGCATCCTCACCCAGAGCTGTGGTCCCTCCATGTGTGGGCCTTAAACGGATACCCGCTGACCTCCCACAGGGAGTGTTAAACACTATCACACAGGCCAGAGCTCCGTCTACGCGACGTCTCTATGCCTCAAAATGGTCAGTGTTCTCTAGCTGGTGCACAGCTCGTGGTGTGTCACCCCTGCATTGCGGTGTGACGGACGCAATAGCGCTAGCTTACACAACCAAGGGCATGCAGTGCCCGCTGGGTGTCAAAGCGCACTCCACGAGAAGCATGGCTTCATCGTGGGCATGGTCAAGTGGGATTGCCTTGCAAGATATTTGTATGGCGGCAGGCTGGGCCTCTCCGTCTACATTTATAAGGTTTTACAACCTAGAGGTTCCCGCACTACAGGCCAGACTACTGTCGGTCTAGTATGGCCAAAATCTCATAACTGGCGCTGTCAGTTATGCAGCTATTGAGTATTGCAATCCTTGCTCTATGCTGCTATAAGGAAGATAGTGGCTAACCCCCCTCTCTTCCAGGATTCTCTTTGAGTCCCCTGGGTGATTATGTACTGTATGAACTCCGGGCTGTCGCCCTTGAGTCTATGGTATCAGATCCCAGCACGCACAGCGTTTTACAGTAGGTTCCCCTAGCGTATTCTACGCAGTACGAGAGTATCTCTCGTAAGAGAACGTACTCGGTTACTAACGTAACCTCGGTTCTCTCTAGAGAGAGGAACGAGTACTGCGTATCCTGCCGTGCCTGCACGCGCTCTGGTTGCTTCGACTATGAAAAACCAGAGAAATAATGCCTGCGAGCGGTATTTATAGACCTAAGCCACGCCCGTTTCAGCGGGACGTGACGCAGAGGGCACGAAGCGCCCTCATTGGGTCTGACGTCACTCTAGGTCTCGCTCGATAGGCTTAAGCAGTTGCCAGCAGACCAGCCAATAGGCGCGCAAGCTGCCTCGCCTATGTTTGTATGCTGCCGCAACGCGTTTTACATTAATACAAAATTAAGGATAATTTTTTGGCTTCAGTATTCTCGTGGAAAAGGATTTTCCCCTAGCGTATTCTACGCAGTACTCGTTACTCTCTCTAGAGAGAACCGAGGTTACGTTAGTAACCGAGTACGTTTTTTCCTAAGGAAGGCTTGGAGCCATCTCAATTTAAGAGTGCCATTCATAACATCGAAATCAATAATATTCAAGCCTCCTTCACTGATTGGCTTCACTACATCTGATTTTCTATTGTAATGGTGTTTGTTTTTCCAAAGAAATTTATACTGAATTTGATTAATATCTTTAATCCACCCAGAGATACCTAAAGAATATGCAGGATAAATCAGCCTAGAAAGTACCTCAGTTTTCTGTAATAAAATTCTGCCAAAAATGGAAATATCCCTTTGTAACCACACATTTAACATATTTTGACTTTTTGTTATATTGTCAGCCAAATTCATTTTTTCTCTAGTTTTAGCGTCTTTAGTAATAACAATACCTAAATATTTTACCTAATTTTTTAATGGAATATTGAAAAACTGAGATTTAGTCCGATTATGCACTGCCATCAACTCACACTTTTTCAAATTTAATTTCAAACCAGAAGCTTTGGAAAAATGTGACACTAAATTGATGGCAGCTGGGATCTTCTCTGCATCCCTAAGAAACAGAGTAGTATCGTCTGCTAGTTGACTTATTAATAGCTGACTCCCCAAAACATTCAACGGCTTAATATTTTTACTACTTTTCACATAAATTGCCAAAAGTTCAGCTATTAAAATAAACAAATACGGACTTGTCGGGTCTCCTTGTCTAATACCTCTGTTTATGTTAAAACGCTTAGAAGTCCCACCGGGAAGTGATACTGAACTATTAATGTCTTTATACAACATCTCTATCAATTTAACAAATTTGTAACCAAATCCAAAAAACTTCAGTGCATGTAAAATGAATGTATGTTCTACAGTATCGAATGCCTTATAGAATACAAGAAACAAAATAAACCCATCATCCTTAATCAAATGTGCATAATCAATTAAATCCAAAATAAGTCTAATATTGTTGTGTATTAACCTTCCTTTAATAAAGCCAGATCGTGTTTCACTTATAACTAGAGATGCACCGATTACAATTTTCTGGGCCGATTCCGATTTCCGATTTTTCATTAAGTTTGACCTGCCGATACCGATTTTAGCCGATTCCGATTTCATTTTTTCTAACCACTTTACAGCACACACAAATATTTATTTTATATCATTTCTATAATAAAACATTTTACAATTTGCATAGTTCACACACATCTAAAGTGCAGTGTTGTGGAAGAACCATTTCCTTTTCACATTCAATATCCAATAATTTTTGTATTTATGTATTTAGCAAACGAAACGTCTGTATGAAAACAGGGAATGGCAATAAAATAATATATAAATAAAAAACAAAATAAATATAGCCTTGCAGTATTAAGATATTTCTCAAAGCACACACACACACAGGCCTATTGCAATCACTTGTACAAACTGAATAATAAAACAAGTTTAAATGGGTACATTTTCTATAAATATTAGTCTTTGTTTTCTTTTCTGACATAGCCTACTCCAGTTCTTGTTAAAACACGCAAATTCTGTGCATTTTGGGCACTTTTTTTGTGAAACCCTATAAGGCTATTTTCCATCAAAAGTGTGCTTTCCCTTTAATTGAGCGTGAGCAGTGCAGAGCAAATAGACCAGTGTTCCCAACTTAGCAATTTTGTTGCTAGATTTAGCAACTTTGCAGACTACCCTAGCAACTTTTTATTCAAAAAGCACCTAGCAACAAATTTAGCAATTTTTAAAATTTATTTGGCAACTTTTAGCAACTTTTGGAAAGTGATTCTAATCCAAACAACACATGTACAAGCTAGCTGAATAGACAGAGCGGTTCATTCATAATTCCTTAAGATCACTGTGTAAATGTGGAAATCGCTGTGAAAACCGGAAAACAAAAGACAACATGCGCAGGGGCGGGGCTACAGGCAGCAGCAGCAGCAGTAGCACGCATTTCACATTTTTGGCAAAATAATTTAAACACATTTCATGTTTCACTGGTTGATAAGAAAATAGCCTACATTAAATGTAATTGTAAGGTGTTTAACTGTACAATATCAATGTTGTATTTAAAAATGAAAAAATCTGTTCATGAAAAAGTTTGTATTACTTTTACAAATACTGTATGTACAGACACACACACACACATATACTGTGTGTGTATATATATATATATATACACACACACACACACACATATACTGTGTGTGTGTATATATATATATATATATATATATATATATATATATATTTTTTTTTTACAAACAAATCTAAATTAGAATTTCAAATAATATACGTATGACATAATGGCGTAGTGTTGCGTTGCGATTACGTAATGACGTCATAGCGCAATGACGTCACAACGTCATTTAGCAACTTTTAGCAACAAATTGATCTGCCTTTAGCAACTTCCACTGAAAATTAGTTGGCAACACTGAAATAGACTCGGCGCCGAAACACGTGCTTCACTGCTCGCGACGCTCCTGCTTGACGCTCACGCGCTGCTCCTGCTTCCGTTGTGAATGCACTCAATGATTAACATGCACGGCGAAAAAAAATACGCGCTTGCGGTCTGAACGGACGTAATTCACGAGGTTTTCTACATGTGCTCCGTGTGCACGTGTGATGCTGATGTTGCGCGATGTTAATCATGCGGCGCCCGAGTGCATTTGACCGGCATAAAATCGGCATTTGTCAGACTGACCGGCCGGTCGCCGGTTACGGCCGATCACGTGAAAATCGGCCAATTCCGGTCACCAGCCGATCAATCGGTGCATCTCTACTTATAACTTGACTCAACCTCAATTTTAGTCTGTTTGCAATAGTAGATGTAAGAATTTTATAATCAACATTTAGTAGGGTAATCGGTCTCAGATTATCAATAACTCTTTTGTCTTTACCTGACTTTGGGATGAGAATGATCAGCCCCTGCTTCATAGTTGGAAGTAAGGAGTTAGAATCAAAACATTCCTTTAAAGCTTTAAAAAACAAATCTTTTAAATCTTCCCAGAAAAATTTGTAAAAATTTGTAGTCAGACCATCCTGACCAGGAGATTTACCTAAAGGCACTTTTTTAATAGCAAAATCAATTTCCTCCAATCTCAGGTCTACATCACAGCTTTCTTTAAATTCAGTATCAATCTGCGGAATAAAATCTTTTTTTTCTTTTCTAGAAATTCTTGACCATTTTTGACAGAATATGAGGAAGAATAAATATCACTATAAAATGAGTAAACTTCCTCAGATATTAATTTGGGGTCTGTGATTACCTTCTCATTAACAATCAAACTATTCACAGCATTGCTTTTCTGTCCCCTCTTTTCTAACTGACAAAA
The DNA here is from genome assembly GCA_023718395.1 of Leucaspius delineatus. Classification (NCBI taxonomy): domain Eukaryota; kingdom Metazoa; phylum Chordata; class Actinopteri; order Cypriniformes; family Leuciscidae; genus Leucaspius; species Leucaspius delineatus. The sequence goes on along the minus strand of CM043364.1, from coordinate 43,708,644 downwards.
ATATGCTGTATTCTTCTCTCCTTCCTCCAACCATTTTGCAAGAGACCGTACAAACGCTCCTTGTGCTTTCATTAAATACAAATTATCTAATTTAGCTTGAAGAGAGAGTAATTTATCAAGATCTTCTTGAGTCATTTCTCGTGTATTACAACAGGTGTTAATTTCTTGAATTAAATTGAACTCTCTTTACTTCTGTTCTTTGTTTTTTTTTGTTTGCCAAATCTAATCGAAACTTCCCTTGTTTTGAATTTAAAATCCTCCTATTTATTCCCATTAGAAGTTAAGGTGAGGTCATCTTGAATCTCAATAATCAAATTTCTTATTTAAGTACAATAATCTTTATCCTTTAAATGTTCTGCATTAAACTTCCAGTAGTCTTTTCTAAAGGTATTGTAACATCTCTCAAAGAAACCATCAGCACAGTTAACTTGTTTATTCTCCAAAAGCACAACGTGCAGGCATTAGAACACAGCAGGCGTGTCTCGCCCAGAACAGAAAGAGAGCGAACTTCCTCAACTCAAACACTATAACCCCCCGGGCGTCCGCCCCTCTCTCCAGGCTGCCAACCGACAGCGCGCCCGGGGTTACACACAGCTGATTGACAGCTGCACAGCATTTTTCAGTCGCTACATTACCCCGCCTCATCAAAGTTCCTCGACCCTGAGGGAACAACCAATAACACATCACAACAACAACTTTACACAAAGTCTCTCAGGTGGGCCGGCGGCCTTGTCTGCCTCCGGGGCCGTGCAGGCCCTGCAATGTCATGAGCTGGAGAGAGTGGCCCTGGGGGGGTGTGGGTGGTGGAAATGTCTGGGTGTGTGTCTGTGTGCCCGTTTGTGAATGTGTGTAGGGCCCGGTGCCCCTCCGGCTGAGTGAGTGCAGGGTGAGTTGTGTCTGGGTGGGGGTTGTTAGGGGGGGTCTGTGAGGGCCTGTGTGGGAGCTGGGGGGTAGTGTCACCGTGGTAGGGGGCCAATCTGTCTCTATGTATGGCCACTCGTCTGCCACGTGGGGGTAGCTGTACTCTGTATACCACCTCCCCAAGTCGTTCTAACACTCTACAAGGGCCTACCCAGTCACTGTCCAGCTTGGGGCAGCGGCCTTTTTTTCTCTGCGGGCTGTGGACCCAAACCAGCTCTCCCGGTTCCAGGTGGCGGCCTTTGTGATGTAGATCGTAGTTTCTACGTTGTCTCGCCCCTGCGCTCTGCAGCTGCGCACGTGCAAAGTCGTGGGCCGTCTCTAGGCGGTCCTGAAGTCTCCTGGCATACTCTCGTCCTGGGGGCACAGCTGGGGTGTCAGGGGGGAGGCCAAAGGCCATTGCTGGTGGGGTGTGGAGCTCTCTACCCAGCATGAGCAGGGCTGGCGTGCAGGCCGTAGATTCTTGGACAGCGGACCGACAGGCCATCAGCACCAGCGGGAGGTGCTTGTCCCAGTCGCGTTGGTGTTTAGCGGTGATGATGGCCAGCTGCTGGATCAGGGTCCTGTTGAAGCGTTCTACTAAGCCATCGCTCTGCGGGTGTAGGGGGGTGGTGCGAGTTTTGTTTATGCCCAATCTATGACACAGGTCAGCGAATACTCGCGACTCAAAGTTTCGCCCTTGGTCGCTGTGTATGGTGTGGGGCGTCCCAAAACGGCAGACCATGCCCTCCAGTAGGGCTTCAGCCACTGTCTCTGCCTCCTGGTCAGGGAGGGCATAAGCCTCGGGCCACTTGGTGAAGTAGTCCATGACTGACAGCACATACCTGTTCCCGCTGTCAGTGACCGGAAGTGGACCGACTATATCCACCCCAACTCTTTCCATAGGTGCGCCGACAGGGAACTGTTGGAGTTGGGCGTGGGACTGTTCGGAGGGGCCCTTCTTTGCCGTGCAGCTGTCGCACCGCCTGCAGAAGTCCTCTACGTCCCTCCTGAACTGCCCCCAGTAGAAGCTCTGTCGTAGGCGACGGAGAGTTTTGGTGACCCCGAAGTGACCGGCCCCCGTGGCCCCATGCACTGCCTTCAGCACGGTCAGTCTCTCTGCTCTGGGGACCACCAACTGCCACCTCAGCTCTCCCGTCGCTGGATCCTTCCAGGCCCGCTGTAGCACCCCGTCGGTGAGCCGCAGGGCCTGGAACTTTGCCCACAGCCCTTTTGTCGCTGTGGAGAGTGGTGCCACCTCCTCCCATGGAGGCCGTGTCTGCATTTCCACCCACTGGAGCACTGGCTGTATGTCCGTGTCGGCCTCCTGCTGTTGTCTCCACTGCGTTGCTGAAATCTCAGTAAGCTCGCAGCACACAGCCACCTCGGCATGGCTGACGATGGCTGCCTCCTGACCCTGTAGTTCCTTGTCTCGTGTCTCCCTCCGTTCGCAGTGGCGGCATCCTTCCTCAGCACAGGGTCTGCGGGACAGGGCGTCGGCGTTGGAGTGGCGGGCTCCTGCTCTATGCACCACTTTAAAGTCATAGGACTGTAGCTCCTCCATCCAGCGTGCTACCTGGCCCTCCGGCTCTTTAAAGGACATGAGCCACTGGAGGGCAGAGTGGTCCGTCCTGACGGTGAACGGTAACCCACAAAGGTAGTATTTGAAATGTCGAATGGATGATAACACAGCTAGGAGTTCTCTGCGTGTGACACAGTAGCGCCGTTCGTGCTTATTAAAAGTCTTACTGTAATACGCTACCACTCTCTCACCCTCTGGGCTTAGCTGTGCTAGCACCCCCCCCACTCCCTGGCCACTCGCGTCACAGTCCAAGATGAACGGAAGAGAGAGGTCAGCCGGAGCCAACACGGGAGCCTCTACCAGTGCCTTCTGTAGCGAGGTGAACGCTGTTTGACACTCACTGGTCCAACCAAAGTCCTGGTCTTTGTGTAGTAGCCTGAACAGCGGTGCCGCCACACAGGAGAACCCCCTCACGAACCTCCGGTAATAGGAGGCTAAGCCCAGGAAGCTTTTCAGCTGTTGCTGGTTCGCTGGTGTGGGCCAGTCTCTGACCGTTCGTACCTTTTCATCCATTGTGCAGATGCCATCTTTGCCCAGCCTGTGCCCCAGGAATGACACCTCTCTCTGCATGAAGTGGCACTTTTCCGGGTGGAGTTTGAGACCCGCTGCTGCTATACGCTCCAAAACATGCCACAAGGACTGGAGAGCTGCCTGGAAAGTGGGGCCGTGGGCGAGAATGTCATCCAGGTACACCACACATTCAGACCGAGGGACACCTGACAGCACTTTGTCCATCAGTCTTTCAAAGGCGGCTGGTGAATTGCAAAGGCCAAATGGGAGAACTTTGAACTGCCAGAGGCCATAGCTTGTACAGAACGCTGTTTTTGGTCTGGCAGAGGGCGAGAGAGGTACCTGCCAGTATCCAGATCTCAAATCCAGCGACGTGAACCAGGCTGACCCCGCTACCTGGTCCAGGGCTTCATCAACCCGTGGCAGAGGGTAGGAGTCCTTCCTTGTCACCCCATTGAGCCGTCTGTAGTCCACGCAGAACCTCCACTGACCGTTCTTTTTTGGGACCATGACAACAGGGGCAGCCCACGGGCTGTCAGACGGCTCCACAATGTCTGCCTGTTGCATCTCCCACAACACCTGGTCTGCTGCTTCCTGGCGTGCCAGTGGGAGGCGACGTGGGCGTAACTTGATAGGCGGGCTGTCGCCTGTATCTATGTCATGCTGCATTAGGTGTGTGCGCCCCACGTCACCTTCTTTAAATGCAAAAATATCCTTGAAATGTAGCAATAGTTGCCACAATTCTTCCCCCTGTTGGGGGTCTAGATGAGAACAGTTCTGTCGCCATATGTCCCGTACTGCCGACACGGCACTTCCCTCCTCCATTTGGGGGAGCCGGGCTGTTAATGGGTCAGAGGCCTGACTCTTAGGGCTCCGTGCAGTGTGTGCCGGCTGTGGCGCAGGTGGAGCGGCTAGGTGAGGTGAGGGGGGTAGTGGGGGTGGCGGCTGGCGTGTTCCGAGCAGCGGGGGCTGTAATGTGCCTCTATTCAGCTGTGAGTGGGGGGGTGGGGGGCTACGGGGATCTCGAGAGGCGGGACTCCTGGTCCCTACGACAGGGTCGCTGTTGGTTTCAGCAGTGTTTGCTGACACAGTGGTTACCTGGGGTGTTGTAGGGTTGAGGCCCTGGGGGGGTGGAGCCATGTTGACTGGACGTTCCCCTGGAAAGCACAGGGTGGCCTCTGCAAGGTCCAGCCGGCAGCCCGTGTTCTTCAGGAAGTCCAGTCCGAGGATGCAGGGGTCCTGGACTGACGCCACCCACACCGGGTGGCGCACTGTTTTACCACCCACCACAAATGTCAGTGTCCCTTTGCCTTTCATGGGTGATAGTTCCCCAGTCACCGTCCGCAGGTGGACTGCTGTTGGTTCCAACACCGTTTGCCTGGGGAGCACATCGGGCCGCACTAATGTCACTGTAGAGCCGGTGTCGACCAGCGCCACGCACGTTACCCCCTCCACGGTGACTGGGATGTGGCAAAGGTCCCCAATTGAAGTTCGGCCCACTACCGCCACCTCCATCGGGCCGGCCGTGCCTGAGGGTGTATGTGGGGGGCTGTGGTTCGTGGTCCGCGTCGCCCCCTCTATGCGGACCCGGGGTCGTTTCCCCGGTGTCTGGGTGTTTTTGGGCATGAGCGTACCAAGTGACCGGGTTCCCCACAGCCCCAGCACAGTCTAGTAGTGCGGTCAGAGTACCGTTGGGTGCCCAGGGAAGCTGCCCGCACCAGCTCTGTCAGCTCCGCTGCCCATGCTGGTGTTTGCGGAACCTCCGCTGCTGCTCTGACCTGGGGACTGTTGTGTCCCTGTGTGGGCATTGTGATATAGGCGCGGGCCGTCTCTCTCTCTGACGCCCTCTCCAACGCCTCCTGCAGGGACCGTGGGTGTGTCAGCTGTACCTCCACACGCAGTTCGGGCGGTGAAAGGGCTTGCATGAACCGATCGCGGGCTAACTCACTTTGTACCATCGTCGGCATGCTGCTATATGCTCTGCGGGTAAGGCTCTCAATGTCGTTGGCTAATTGCCGTAGCGGCTCGCCGTGTCTTCTGTATCTATTATTCAGTTCATTGCGGAGGAGCTCCACTCCCGTAAAGTTCCCGAACCGTCGTTGGAGAGCCCCCACCAATGCGACATAGTTCTCTCTGTCATCTACATCTAAGAGTAGCAAGCATGCTAAAGCCTCGTCTGTAAGGCACATCGCCAATTGTAACGCTTTAGTCTCTTGTGACCAGTTCTGTGATTTAGCAAGCAGCTCGAATTGTGCATGAAAAGCTTCCCAGCTCACCTTCCCATTGTACTTTGGCGTTTTCACGGAGCTAGCCACTACCGCTGTTATTGTGGACTGGGCGCCGCCATTGTTGTTTACTTCTGAGCTTCCCGCGCCGGAGGTGACGTTGGTGTCTGCGCCCCCCTCTGACTTCGGCTTGCGGGTAGCGCGTGCATGTCCTCGTCTGTCAAAGCCAGCCTCGGAGGCCATTGCTTCCATCGTGCCCCTAAGATGTCCTCTGCTGTCCTCCAGCCGTCGCAGTTCCCTTTGTAAGTCACCAAACGTCCATTCCGCGGCTCTAGCTCCTTCTCTGTCACTCATCTTCCCACGCACACTGTGGCGACGCGGTCTCGCTAACGCTAACTTGACTAACTAAATAAACTGGTCCCTAACTAGTAGTGCAGGGTGCACCCTTGGTCTTCCCTAATCGCGTTTCAGATAATTTTTAACTTCTGACACCAGTGTAACATCTCTCAAAGAAACCATCAGCACAGTTAACTTGTTTATTCTCCAAAAGCACAACGTGCAGGCATTAGAACACAGCAGGCGTGTCTCGCCCAGAACAGAAAGAGAGCGAACTTCCTCAACTCAAACACTATAACCCCCCGGGCGTCCGCCCCTCTCTCCAGGCTGCCAACCGACAGCGCGCCCGGGGTTACACACAGCTGATTGACAGCTGCACAGCATTTTTCAGTCGCTACAGTATGTTTTGTTGTTGGTGTCAAAATCAATGAAATAAGGCAATGATCTGTCAATGGTGCGGCAGAAATGGAAACGTTAGTGGCAAACTTAGAATATTCCTCAGTAATAAGCAGTGACGGACTGGCCATTGGGCAATGTGGGCAAATGCCACTGCGGCCGCCTGGTCTCATCACTTTTTGTGGCCGCATCACAAACAAATAAATAGGCTAAATAAAGCGAGGAAGCGGCCGCCTATTGGCGCAATGGCTGCAAGCGGCAGCACCACCAGCGGCTCGCTCGCCGCTCATCACAACTTGTGGCGCACAACCATATAAAAAGGCTAAATAAATAAATAAAGCGGAGATGCGGCCGCCTTTTGGCGGATTGGCCGCCCGCAACCGGCAGCACAGCCAGCGGCTCGCTCGGCGCTCATCACAACCATATAAAAAGGCTAAATAAACAGTGTTGGGTGTAACGCGTTACAAAGTAATAACTGTAATAATATTACTTTTTTTCAGTAACTGGTAGTGTAAGGCATTACTCGTCTGAAAATGGTAATATTATTACAGTTTTCCCGAGCTGGTTACTTGCGTTACATTTGCCAGTAGCACCTTCATCACACACAAGGCACACAACACAGAGAACAGAAGGGAAGGGGAGGAGGGCGTGAATGGAACAGTGATTGGTCTGGGTTTGGCACGAGGTATCATTTACCATCACCGATTGGTCGACACGCGGCAGTTAAGGCCAATCAGGGATGACTTCCCTAATGAATATTCATGAGTCTTCCCCTACCATCCTGGGGAAAAAAATATAGCGCCCCGGACGCGCGCGCGCAACCCGTTCACTCTCACCGCCTTCAAACAACACGAGCGCTGTATTGCTCTCTCTCCCTCGCGCATATAGTAAAAGGTCGGAAGACCGGTTGTGTTTTATAGACAATTTTGCATATAAATGACTATTTATAGTGCTTGAATTACAACCTGAAATTGCGCATGCGCGGGTAAAACTGATGTGGTGAAACTGTGGCTCTGCGGCTCTGCAGACAGATATTATTGGGACAGATGGGGAAAAATGGAAACGTCAACAACGGCAAGTACAAGTACAGTTGTTTGTAGTTATTTGTGCTAGACAGTGCCAGTCTGTTGTTGGCGTAATAAAGACCCTAAAGAACACTCCTCCTTTGTATGTTCTCCCTCCATCTGATGCATCCCAGGCAATTATGGGATTACTTATAAACTGACATAATGTAAAAATGTGTATGTTGAATGCAATGTAAGTCGCTTTGGATAAAAGCGTCTGCCAAATGCATAAATGTAAATGTAAATATGAATAAAATAATAATAAATTAAGCGGAGCTGCAGGCAGCCAAAAAAAAAAACAAGGAAAAAAGCAAACAAACAAACACCACGGCCTATCTCTGAAAAATAAGCCCTATGAACTAAATAATAATAATAATAATAATAATGACTTTTTATTTCTATTTTTCCTGTGAAGGACAAATAGCCTAAATGTATGTAATCTCTCTATTGTGAGATAGATGCATGATGTGATTGACAGAGTGGCAGAGAAAAGCAAATTATTGTGCAACCTGCTACTGTAACCACATGAAGGTAAAACATTTATTTTTCATGTCTTGGTTAAGCTATTATTGGAGTGTGTTGTTTGTGTAATGTTATGTTTCTTTGTTGGTTGCAACTTGCAGATGACGTGAGAAGACAAATGTGGCCTCTCTGCTAAAATTGCCAGGGCCTCTTTTTGGTGCCAGTCCGCCACTGGTAATAAGCCAAAAATCTATCCGTGACTTAGAGGATCCATTCGGTTTGACCCAGGAAAACTGAGACTCATTAGGATGCTTTAACCTCCAGATGTCATTAAGAGAATTTGACTGGCAAAACTCCTGAATAATGTTATTAAAATGGTGACTTGTATAACTAGAAGGAGATCTGTCCAGCCAATCATCTGGTGCTAGATTAAAGTCACCTCCAATTAGTACAAAATTTGTTTGAAATTTCGATTTAAGCTGTGTGACAACATCTGTAATTTTAGAAAATAAAATTTTGTTTTGCCCACTACTATTATAACCATAAACATTAACTAAAATAATAAAAGTACCTTCACTATTAACCACAGCAGCCAGCCAATGACCAAGAGCATCAGACTGAAAAGTCACAACCTTCCCAGGGCAATTGTTAAGGCATATGGCGACACCTGCTGAACGATTAGAGCCATGACTAAACAAAACTGTCTCTCCCCACTGCATCTTCCAAAAAGCAGCATCTTCTTCAGTAGAGTGAGTCTCTTGTAGAAAAACAAAGTGTGACTTCTGCCTAGGGTGACCACCTGGCTAATGCTCTGTTGCAGGTCAGCAGACCTGATTTTGCGGGACAATGCGGGACACGAGGGAGATAATACTAGGTGAATAAATATAGATATTATTTTAGATGTCTTTTTGCAGTGATGTTAACATGTTTTAAATTGCTAATGGGCTTTATAAAAATGACGGTGCTGACCGGCGCTGTGTGAACGTCACTAATAATATAAAACTCAATTCAACAGCACGTGTCTATTCAATCTAAATAATTAAGTAAAAATAATAATCCAATCGCTAAAAAGCACATTTCCAAATAAGCACATAAATTCCATTAGGAAAGACTAGAAATATTAAATGCGTTCTTACCGGATTCAGTGTATCTTGATTTTTTTTAAAAATATATATTTTTTGTCTGATCTGGCAGCTTCGAGTAGGGCCTTCTCATTTATTATGTGTCTTTAGAACTCCTGGCAGGTGTAGCTGTAGTTCACTTTCACCAGGAGTTTAGTTAACTTTTTATGAGGTCCACAGTTGCGCGTCTCTGTCCACGCAGCAGTCAATAGAGAAAACACCCTCGTTTTCTCAGTGTTTGTTTTCCCGCTCTGGCTAGAACCAATAATAACGGCTGCACTGCGCATGTTCAGTGTTTTCTTATTAATATTTTTTATTTTAGAATTGTAATTTAAAGGACGATGAAATAAAATGACGCAGACAAAATTAAAATGCGGGACACTGCTTATGACTTGCGGGACGCGGGACAAAGCTTCAAATTTCGGGACTGTCCCGCTTTGGTCACCCTACTTCTGCCCCTTGCAAAACAAAAATATACCTTTGCGTTTTACATTGTCCTTTAGTCCCCTTGCATTTAACGAACAAAAAGATATACGAGATTTCAACGAGAACATACACCCACTGGAACTCACAGTGAACGGATCGAGAGTGTCAATAAGCTATCGACAATGAGATTAGAAAAATAAAGTGCAACACTTACAAAAAAAAGCCTCTTTTAAAAAACAACATTTCCCAATTTCCAAGACTTCATCATCAGGCAAAAATTTGCTTCCCTTCAGTGAAAGCGAAGGCACCTCGAAAGTATGCCACTTTCCCTTCAGCTCACGCTTGTTTAATGCGTGGCCAAAGTACTCCCCTAGCCTCTCTGTCTTCTTTGTTTAAGTCCTCAGCGAAATGAATGCCTGCCTCCTTGCACACGATTGAACCCTTTGATAGTGTCCATATTTGATCTCTATAGATTCGCTTTGAAAACTGTATGATGATCTGGTGCGTGCGATTTCCTTCTCTTCTGCCAATACGATGAACCGTGTCAACCGCCTCTTCCATTTCCCAGGGCACACCAGGAGCAATCTTGGCCAGCAGGGTTATCACCTCCTGTCGGGTGTTCTTGTTCTGTTTCTCTGACGAGCCTTTGATGCGTAAATTCCAACATCTTTTATAGCGATCCAATTCACCTACCCTTGACCTCAGCTCTTTATTTTCTTTTTTAAGATCAGAAAGTTCCAGCTCCTATATAGCTTCCTTCTCCTTGTGAGCTTTCGTCTCTTCCTTAACCTCAGAAATGGCGTTACAATTCTCTTCCATTTTTTTGGACAGCTCCTCCAGCTTTTTTTCCCGCTTGTCAAATCTTCTACCGAGGGAGTGAATTGCCTCAAGTATATCAGCATTAGAGAGATCTTCCGCCTGATAAAGCTGCACTTTCTTCATTATATGAACTTTGCTGGGAGTAACAGGTAGATTCTCAGCAGCACATTCCTCCAAAATACGCTTGTTAGTTTCAGCAGAAACCTCCATCGTGTCAACATAATCATGACCATTTCTGTTACTGCTCACGGACTTCACTTCAGCATTACGTGCTCTACTTGTCATCTTTAGATGATGAAAACATAAACCTCTATTAAACCGTTTGGGAAAAATAAAAAAATAAGAAATAAAACTTCAAGACTTTGCTGGTGATTAAACTATGCTGCTATCTAGTACGCCATCTTGGCCGGAAGTCGGCCCAGAAAATGTATTAAAGACATCGTTAATATAGTCCAAGTGACTACAGTGGCTCAATCTTAAAGGGGGGTGAAATGCTATTTCATGCATACTGAGTTTTTTACACTGTTAAAGAGTTGGATTCCCATGCTAAACATGGACAAAATTTAAAAAATTAATTTGTACGTTTGATGGAGTATTTCTGTGCGAAAAATACTCCTTCCGGTTTGTCACAAGTTTCGGAAAGTTTTTTTCGAGTATGGGCCTGTGTGACGTCAGATGCGGCGGAATTTCCTTATATGGGTCCTAAGGGCACTTCTCCCAGAAGGGCGCACGCTCACTCGTAGACCAGAGCGAGAGAGCGAAAGCAGTTCGCCCATCAAAGCGCTGTGCTCGCGATGTCAAAGAAAGAAGTGTGTTTTTCGGTCGTGCGTTGGAACCGCAGGCGGTGAGTAAAACTGCTTCAAATGTCTGTGTGTTGTTAGCTATCAGCACGCACAGCAAGTAAACAGTGAACAGCGCTCGTGATTCTTTAACTCCGCCCACACGGCACGCCTCCAGCCGCTCGTTTTTTTTCCGGAAAGACTCGGTACAGCCTATCTTTCTTTTATAAATATAATAAAACTAAAGACTTTTTGGAGATATGAAGGATGCAATACTACTCTATAGGTACTCAAGATTAACAGGAGATTGACTGAAACTTAGTGTTTCACCCCCCCCCCCCCCTTAAGTTTATAAAGCGACGAGAATACTTTTTGTGCGCAAAAAAACAACAAAAATAATGACTTTATTCCACTATTCATTTCCTTCTCTCTGGGCCTCAAGTCTTTTCACGTAGTGTGATAGCGCAGCGCGTCCATGTTGTACGTTGACTATGGCTAAAATGTTGACGTAAAATAGTTAACTATGGGTACATTCACACTGTCAGTCCAAATCCGATTATCTTTGTATCGGATTGGAATATGATCTAAAATGATGTCCACACTGTATCGCAACTGTTCAGATCCGATTTGTGTGTCCACACAGCTCTTTGACAATACGGCAATGATGTTGCATTGATGGAGGGGTATAAATGTTTTCTCATTTAAATTTTACACCATGGAGATGTGTAGCCGCCGTGCTGGACTTCTGCGTCTTGAGCCGGCTGCAGAACTGTAGTATGCACAACTCTTTTTCCACGGCGGTTTCAAAATACTTTTCAAAAATAATAATTTTCTGCTCGTCCGGCACTTTGAAACAACACAGCCTTGTTTCGGCTGCAACTTTCAGCATGTTCCCTATAACAACATCTGATGTTTACATTTTACGTGGCGTGAGAAAGTCACATAAACCATGCGAAAGAGTGTTCAGACTGGTGGATTTCCTGATATGTGATTTGAATAGGATTTTAAACCACATATAGATGTAGCTTGAAACGGATTTCATGTGCTTTTCTTGGACTGACAATCTGAACGTAGCCAATGTCGGGATACGAAATGGAAGGAAGAATTGCAGTAAGGACTAGAGAAGCTAGCTCGTTCAGATCTTTACCACATATTACCTTAAGTTTGTAAAAAATGTTGAGCTCTTTTCTGCTTACTAAGTCGTTCTCTATATGATTTCGCAGCTTGTTGACCGAGTTGTCCACCCAGGTTGTGATCCTCAGACATCATAGATTTCACTTTTTTTACAGTCTATGGTCAGGACCCACACAGACCACAGGGTGAGCGCCCCCTACTGGCCTCAGTAACACCTCGTCTAGCAGCAACCTGGTTCCCTTTCAAGGCGGTCACTTCGACATTACCTCATACTGACGTATGTGGGAACTCCTTCCTTCTCCATTTCCACTGAAATCTTATAGGCTAACGCCAGCTGGAGACAGCTGGCCAATTGACACGAAACATGCAAATGCTGACCGGACCGCGGGCAGTATAAATAGCATGGGCGCGACAATAACGTCAGAATCTCTTTCTTCACGCTAGAAGTCTTATCTAAAGTCATCGTGGAAGTTGCAATAGAGGTTACTCACCATGTTTCCTCCCCGCATTTGATGGCTGCTACTACATGCCAGATATGTGCGGGTCCTTTTGACTCGCTCTACCCTCACAAGGATCAACTGAGGCGCACTCACGGACGACAGGCATGTGCTGGTCTGCCAGTGCGCGCCCTCAGGGGAATAACCCGGGCATCAGCGGGGATGAGGCCCTCTGCCCACCAGCGCTGAGAGACGCTGCCCGTCGCCACTCCGGTCCTTTTCGCGGGCTCGCTAGAAGGACTCGACGCGATAGGCTCCGTTGAAAAGGATACTTTAGCCCGGTATCTCAGCCAGGCTACTTCAAGAAAGACTCCGTCTTCCACGATGTCCTATGGTAAGTCGTGCGCAAGATGCGCGTCTAGAGAGACGAGGCAAAGGCCATGGCTCCGTGTCTAAAAGGCGCGGAAGTGCGGTCTTAGAGTCTCTATTACGGTCCAGCCTTCCTCGATGTCTCTCTTCGTCGGTACCTCGCCCCGCCTAATTTGGCTAAGCCCAGCCCGCCAAATCGGCTCCGAACGCCGCGCCAGACGTGGGTCCTTCCCTGGCTTGCCTCTAGACGCTCCGCTCTGACAATGGAAGTGTTTACCCCCCTTCTAGTCAGTCTTGACTACAGGGTTGCGCAGTCGTTACCGCTTATGCTGTTGACGCTGGGCGTACGTAACATTACTGATGTGCTTACAGCTTATGTTGTCAGGCTGCCCTGTATCCTTCAGTGCAACTGGCCATTCTGATTTAACTACGTATTCACAGTTGTTGTCGCTACGCCACTGACGCTGTGTTTATGTACACACTGCACACTGATATGTGCTATGATTTGTGCCGTTATATATTGCCCTGTTTCCTGCAGTGCAACTGGCTATTCTGATTCAACTATGTATTCACAGTTGTTGTGCGATGCCACTGACGCTGTGTTTATGTACACTGATATGTGTGTGTTATTCTTATGCCACGATATTGCCCTGTGTCTTTCAGTGCAACTGGCCATTCTGATTACTACGTATTCACAGTTATTGTGCGATGCAACTGACGCTGGGTTACGTACACACCGCACACTGTTATGTGTTAGTATTTATGCCATTATATATTGCCCTGTATTTTTCAGTGCAACTGGCTATTCTGATTACTACGTATTCAGTTATTGTGCGATGCAACTGACGCTGTGTTACGTACGCACTACACACTGTTATGTGTATGATTTTTGCCGTTGTATATTGCTCTGTATCCTTCAGTGCAAATGGCTATTCTGATTACTACGTATTCACAGTTGTCGTGCGATGCAACTGACGCTGTGTTTATGTACACTCTTCACACTGATATGTGTTATGATTTATGCCGCTATAAATTGCCCTGTATCCTTCAGTGCAAATGGCTATTCTGACTACTACGTATTCACAGTTGTTTTGCAATGCAACTGACGCTGTGTACACACTACGCACTGATATGTGTTATGATTACGCCGCTAAATATTGCCCTGTATCCTCAGTGCAACCAGCTATTCTGATTACGTATTCACAGTTGATGTCACTATGCCTCTGACGCTGTGTTTTTGTACACACTAATGTAACTATGCTATTACGTTGCCCTGTATACTTCAGTGCAACTAGCTATCCTATCTAACTGTGCATACAGTAGTCACAGTTTGTCGCTACGGAGACTTGCGCTGCATCTGTGTACACACTGAAGCGTTATGCTGTTATGTTGCCCTTCAACGTAACTGACCATTGTGTTTGAACTGCGCATATTCATGCAGTTTCGGTCGCTTCGGCGACTTGCGCTGCATTATACACACAGATGTTTAAAATGTGCACACTGATGTGTTATGCTGTTATGTTGCCCTTTATAGTGCAACAACCAGCTATCCTATCTAACTGTGCATATTCACAGTTCTGTCGCTACGGCGACTACACTGCACTTATGTACATACAAGTACGTGTTTTTGCTATTTGTTGCCCTGTTTCCTTCAGTGCAAAACTAGCTATCCTAATCTAACCGTGCATATTCACAGTTTCTGGATGTATGTACGTACACGGATGTGTTATGCTGTAATGCTGCCCCGTTTCCTTCAGTGCAGCTAGCCATCCTAATCTAACTGTGCATCTCAGTTTCTGTCTCTACACAGTTTCTGTCGCTACGGCGACTTACGCTGCGTTTATGTACATACATGGATGCGCTATTCTTGACGCACTTGTGTTATGCTGTCATGTTGCCCTGTATCTTTCAGTGCAACTAGCTATCCCAGTCGAACTGTGCATATTCACAGTCTCTGTCAATACGGCGACCTGCGCTGCATTTATTACACATGGATGTGTTCATGCTGCGGTGTTGCCCCGTATCCTTCAGTGCCTATACAGAGCTAACTGTGTATATTAAGTTGGCGCTACAACAACCTATGCTGTTACGTACATGTGCTATGCTGTTATGTTGCCCCGTTTCCTTCAGTGCAACTGGCTATTCTGTGCTAACTCGTATATTCACAGTTGTAGCTACGGCTACGACTGTGTTTGTGTACTTACTGAGGTGCTATGCTATTATGAGGCTATTATCTAACTGCGTGTATTCACAGTTGTTGTCTCTACGGCCACTGGCACTGTGTTTATGTACATTCGGTTATGTGTTGATTTGCACTTCTGTACATCGGCTATAGAACATCGGCTATGTTCTACAAGGGAGTGTCAGTTTCTCCGGTTCACGGACCTGAGAGAGTTATGGGGCTCCCCCATGACAATCCCCCTCAGGAAGGTCCTGCTTCTACAGGCAATCGGCACGATTGGCACCCCAGCCCCAAGCTGTGGAACCTTCTTGTGTGTCCGCTGCTGGGTCCATAGTTGAGCAAGACACTTCACACTAACAAGTGCTGAGAAAAGCTCTCCCAGCTCTCACCCCAGTGAAGCACTTTGGAGACCTACGCTCATTCTAAGTGAATGATGTTGCATTGTCTCGGACCTGGTGACTGCAGCGTCACTCTCCGTCCGATACCAAGCTACGTTCCGAAGTCGCTTACACCATTCAGAGCACAGATTGATCCCTGCCCGCCTTATCTGTTGAGCCGTCAGCCTCGCATGATGCTGATGCTCAGAGTGCTGTTGGCCCTGTAAGGGCTTTGCGGATGTACGTGGATCACTAGGCAGCAGTCTGACCAGCTGTTGTGTGCTTGGTAGATGGTACTAGGGACGTGCTGTTTTATACAGAGACTTTCTCACTGAATTCGACGCTTTTCAATGTTGGCTTAATGCCTAAAGGATTTAGGTATGCTGGCTGTCTTCTCAGAACACGTTCGCCAGGGTTTCAAGTTTGATGCACTGCCTATAGCATCAGGGGTTCGGTGAGTTTTATTCTTGTACTCATGAAACTGTTACCTCCAGCTGTGCAGTAGTCTGCATTATTCAGAGTTACCATCGCTGCTAACTCTGTGTTGTGACTATAATGTTACATAGCTGTTTCCAATCACACAGTAGTTTCCAATGTACTGTTAACTCTGTGTATGGCTATAAGGTTATGCAGCTGTCACCGCTATTGCCGTTGACACTGTGTCAAAGCTCCAATATGTAGGAATTTTGTAATAAAATTTCCAAAAATAACTTGCACAGTGTGATATATTTCCTCCAGTTGTGTACTTACAATATCTCAAAAGTCTCCAAAGATTTTTTATTTCAGAGAAATTCCGATTTTAAATAACTGGCCGTCCCGGAAAAGAAATGTCGCGCCTCAGTGACGCAATATCCCATTTTTCCGGTGTGGACCATGTGATAGGATATTCCACCACACCGGATTTTTATTTTTTTTTGCAACAACTTTATTGAGGTTTTTTTTCTAATCACAATAAACAATAAAGACGTCTGACAAAGATTAAAAAAAGAATAAAATAAAAAATATGACCCACCACACCGGAATATCGCATGGTCAAATGCGGAAGTGGTGGTTAAAGCGTTATAGCCATAGACTGTATGGTTATAGCTCTTATGGATCACGAACTCTTTGGCGAGTACTTGCCAACAAAACGAAAGCGTCCATATTCGGATACACTCAGACTGTGTGACAAACGAAGGAATAAAACCCAGATAAATATCGGCAGGCGTTTTCGAGATGGAGAGAGCTGCGCGTCAATCTTGGACTTGACCGAGACTCTGCTCTCGCGAGTGTATTGATAGACAGGTAAGACATGCAACTGTCAATAATAGCACTTATAAACAAAGTTATATTGCTCTTTGTACTTTGGTAAGGCTTTTTATCACGTGTGGTGACCGAGCTTATGGCAGTACAATTAAATACAATCAGATATGATGTTAAAAAAAATATATTTAGTCATTACTTGCAAATGTTCGTTCAAATTTACTTTTAGATATTGGTTTGAACACGTTAAACAACACGGCATTAACCATAAAAACGTAAAAATGCACAACATTAACCAAACAAATCATTTGACAAATAGCTGTATGTTGTAACAGGATAATATAGCATAACATTTCACGTTCCTTGCAGTTCATTAATTATGATGAAATAAAATAATACGATCAGACATACAGGTAATACAAAAACGAATAAATTACCTCATCCGTGATCATGATTCATTAATTCCATGTAGATATATCGCTAGATGGTGAAAACGCATTAAAAACGACATCTCCCATCATCACCTCCTTCATAGCGTCATCAAGCTTCGCCTTTGTTATTGTTGAAACTGCACCCTCTTGTGGTCAAATACCAAAGTCGCATACTGGAGCTTTAACTCTTGTGCTTGAGTGCTTATGGTGTTGTGCTGCCTTGAAAGGGAACGTCTCCGGTTACTATCGTAACCTGGGTTCCCTGAGAGGCGGGAACGAGACATTACGTCAGCCGCCGTGCTCGCCGTTTGATCAGCTGTGCTAGCGTTCAGTCTTGATTCTGATGTTATTGTCGCGCCCATGCTATTTATACTGCCCACGGTCCGGTCAGCATTTGCATGTTTCGCGTCAATTGGCCAGCTGTCTCCAGCTGGCGTTAGCCTATAAGATTTCAGTGGAAATGGAGAAGGATGGAGTTCCCATATACGTCAGTATGACGTAATGTCTCGTTCCCGCCTCTCAGGGAACCGAGGTTACGAAAGTAACCGGAGATGTTTTCACAGGAGGTTTCCCATCCAGGTACTGACCAGGCTCAGCCCTGCTTAGCTTCAGTGGGAGAAAGCGGTGCGAACTGCGCTCTCCATGATGAGGAAGTATCAGCAAAGAATTAATTGATTTCTAGCTCTGCATTAGCTTTAGATATATTTATGGAGATGAGAAATGAAATAAAAAGCCGTCATTAATGTCATTAATATCAGTCCATCAGAAAAGCTGTTCTAGGCTTATTCTTGACTGGATAACTCTTAGCAGGTTTAAAAAGCCCTTTTAAAATTGAATATGAATGCAGTTTTGGATTAAATAAAAGTACAGCCAAGTCAAATAAAACACGTTTTATCTCCTGTATTTGGTAACACTACAATAAGATACCATTCATTAACATTACTTAATATGTTATCTAACATCATGAGTGAACAATATTTTTACAACATTAATTAATGTTTGTGAATGTTATTTAATACAAACACTTGATTGGTCATGTTTGTTCACTTCATTCATTGTGCATTAAATAATGTTAACAAATAATGTTAACTTTTGATTTTAAAAAATGTATTTTTAAATGAACGCCAAGGAGAATAATTGCGACAGTATATAACTAGGCCTATTGTTTATTGTTAGGTCATTTTATCTAATGTTATCTAACAAATGGAATCTTATTGTAAAGTGTTTTTAATACTACAGTTTCCATCTTTGTAACCGTGATATACACTTTAATATATGTAAATTTGATCAAAATTAAGCTTTGTTACCGAAATTGGTACCGAGAACCGTGGATTTTCACTTGGTACCGAATACTGAAATTTTGGTACCGTGACAACACTAGTAGCTCTGTTAGCTCGGTAATTTAGACAATAGGCTGTTGACAGAGTAACGTTAACGTAGGTAATGGCTGTTATGTTATTTTCTTTTCAATGACGTTCCTTGTTACATGTTCATTGCTGGATTTATGGAAAAACATCAACCACACTATAACGTAAATTAGAAGTGTAACGCAAAAAAAATGGATTTTTACACTTATTTTGAATTTTACTCGAATACAAATACAAATACCCCCCCCCCCCCCCCCTCAACAAATACAAATACAGATACAAATACCGGCTGCTTTGCACACCCCTAGTGGGAGACCAGTCTTGGGCTACAGGGTGATATGGCTGCTGGCTAGTATTATTATTATTAGCTTTATTAAAGTTTATTATTTAGAAAGGATTAGCTAAGGGTAGATATAAATTCATTTCTATATATCAATGGATGGGTCTAGAATTTATTTCAAGAGACAAAAAAGTTTTTGACGGTCAGGTTGATGTTCTGTCTGGCTCAAACTTATAGCTAACCACGTGAAGGTTTAGCTGCCGCTAGTCTTCTCTACTCACTTTCAAAATTAATTTTCTTTTTAATTGTCTTTAGCTTACGTGAGATGGCCTCTTCTGGTAAGACCCTGTTTACTCCTTGCATTAAAGGCAACATTACAGTAGATAATGGAAATATGTGAACTTGTTTTTTTACAGTCTATGGTGTGAACACACAGAAGACACATTTATAATAGGCATATATGTATGTATGTATGTAAATCTCTCTCTTTAAGTAAAGAGTTGACCTGCACACTCACTCAAATATCTTGATTACGTCATACATGATAAAACTCACATGAATTATGATTAGAATGTAGATTCTGATTTGAGTTCTTATAAATGAGATGATCTAATTATCTAATTTATATCTTAATACAAATTAGATAATACTTAAAAAAAAAACATTTTTTAAATAGCTTACTGATCTGGACTAAAATGTATGTGCAATGTGGGTTTTATCATACTCTGTCTTCATCAAGTTCTCTTTAACTTGCATTTCATAAAGTTGTGTGTTTGCTTTAGGTACATAAGGAAATGAAAATCTCTCTCTTTCTAAACTTGTGTAACTATAAACACCCATCTCTTCTTTCCCCTGCTTTCCAAACCAATAGCTTGTCTAGTAAATAAACGACTTAAAGAGACATACATGG